>CAUYUJ010017299.1:199328-241061 GCA_963575745.1 Prorocentrum cordatum
ACGTGTACATACACATACACATACACATACACACATACACATACACATACACATACACATACACATACACAACACATACGTACATATGCACACATACACCCATTCTTACATACACCCGTACACACATACATACATACACCCATACATTCATATAGCCATACATCTATGCATTCATACATCTAGACACACATGCATACATACATACGTACATACGCACATCCATACACATACTCACATGCACACTTGCATACATACATACTCCCATACATACACACATACACACATACATATGCATACATACATGCACATACGCATACAAACGTACATGCATACACATACATCTGTACATGCATGCATCCATGCACGCATGCATACATACGTACATACACACATGCGTACACACATACATACATACACACATTCATTCATACATACATTTATGCATACGAACACACATACACATACATACACACATACATGCATACATACATACATGCATCCATACATACACAACTGTATGCATGTATGCATACATGCATGCATATATACATGCATACAGTCATACACACATACATTCACATGTACGTGTATATTCACACATGTGTCAACACGTGTGCATATATGTTTATGCACAAGGCAGCATTGGATGAGTCAATTATCCATCTATGGAGAGATCGACTCATATGAGTATGTATGTATGTCTGTCTGTCTGTCTGTCTGTCTGTATGTATGTATGTATGTATGTATGTATGTATGTATGTACGCACACACACACACCTTGCACTCCTGCTACAGAGGGAGAGCTTTCCACCTGGCGCCCGTACCGTCCCGGGCGGCCCGGCCCGAGCCTCGCGTGCCCGAATAGCGGCCCGCCGCTGCCTTTGCTCGGGGCACCTCGCGTCGCGGCTTGACGCTGGCCTGCCCGTGGCGCGGATGGCGCGGATCTCCTGCGGGGGCCTCCGCGAAGGACCTTGCTCGGCTTCGCGGAGTCCTGCACGACCTGGTGCGCGCGAGGGTGCCTCTGGTGCTCCAATTAATTCCCTCTGAGCTTGAGTCGGGCATGTCCCTCTACAGAAAAAAAATGTTCCAAAAACAGTTAAAAACAGTCTGGGGACACGCACCATCGGCACATGCACGGACAGGGTCACCGGGCACCACATCGCACGCCTCAAGTGGGATCAATGGGAGCCCGAGTGGAAGACCGCGCCAGTCGATTGGGCGGAACGGGGACTACCGGGTCCCTGGATTCCGATGTGCCGCGGCCAGGAAAATGGTCTTCCCACCAGCCTGGGACCACGTCCCAGTCCTCCACCCGACGACTTACCAGGAGTTCACGGCTTTGCCGCCACTGGGAGTAACCGGGAACAAAGATCAAGTCCGCCCACCAAACAGTGCCTGGGCCCCTGGAGCACCGGCGCATCCCCGAACACGGAACACCAGGACACCGAGTGAACCCAAACTATTGACCGCCGACGACATCGCTCGCAACGAGAAGGCAGCGCAAGCGATGGCACCACCAGGGCCCTCCGGTGGTGCCTTGCCAGTCGCCCCCCCTCAGGAAGAGGCCGCCTCGGTACTCGGCACTGGCAGCCCAGGTGTCGCTGAGAGCGCTGCTGGCCATAGTCCCCACGGCGCACCTGGCGTTGTTCCCAGCCGGCCAGTCTCCGGGACACAGGGCGGCTCAGGACAGCCAAGTGCGCCGTCCAACCCTTTCACCACACCGGGCGTCGCAAGCAACGAGGAGCCGGAAACCGAGGTTACTACGGGTCGCGGACGGGATGCCGCTACTGAAATCAGTCTACCTTTTCTGGTGGAATCACGGAAGACAGGCGATCATTCCCTCGATTCCCATCGGAAGGGTCCCCAGTGGAGTGGGTCACTCTGCCCAACACCTGAGCAAGTGACGTCAAGGAATACGTCGCCAGACTCGTCCGGATGAATCAAATTGAAACGTGTGCCAACTTGGACCCAGACTACGACGGAAAGACCAAAACTCGTAGGGACTTGAAAGCCAAGCGCACCTGCGCCTTAGACGCTTGCCCGGAACTGGTGACACCAGCGAGGCGACACTGGTTCTTTCAGGATTACAAACTGGAGGACTGGATCGAAGAGAGCGAAGCCACGGACTACTACGTGGTCAGCTGGAACGCCGAGTGGCAGCTGACAGCAGACTGCGGGGAGGAAGGAGTACGAGCCGTGCTGCTGTCACACAAAGGACCCAACACCGACGAAATCGCCTGTCTCCGCGTGGTCTTCCCACGCTTCCCCGGGCGAGTCATCCCAGATGACAAGCGTGGGCTCCATCCGCATTGTCGCGTCTACCCAACCAATGGCTGTATGGTCATGCACGACAGGGTCGACGGGCCAGTGCACTGCACCTCTGCTGTAGCGCCCCTGCCTGAAAAGACAAGTGCGCCTCACTACTGCGTCGACATCGCGCCCAGTGCGATCCAGCACGAAAAGGTCAAAACCGCCTTACGAACATGTACCATTCGAACGTACACTGGAACGGTCTATGGGGGACCACGCTAGCTGAGTTGCCATGCGCGCTGGCCTTTGCGACAGACAACAACGGGAAGAAACGAAGTTTCAACGACACTTGCAGGAACGCGCTGAGCGGACAGCTTCTGCGTCTCCGAAGTCGTGCAACGTTCGGAGGCCAGTTGCTCGGTCCGGACCAGTTTGGCGACCTGGTGAGCAGGCCGGGCGCGGTGGAACCGATCACGGGCGTCGAACTAGACGAACGCCCAGGCTCGGCGTTGCAGCGTGCCAACAACGTGCCCGCTGAGGACACCATCAAAGGGGTCATTGCAGCGCATGACCTGACCGATGACCACGCGCAGGCATTCCGCTCATCCGTCAAACATCTCGTCACGGCGGCACAGGGCCCGCCTGGCAAAAGGAAAACGCGTTTCGCCGCCGCGCTAGCCAGGATTTGGGCACATGTCGCTGGACTCGGTTCTTCTGTTCTCGCCGTCGCTGGCTCCAACGCAGCAGCAGACCAGGCGGCCGCCGCCTTCGAAACAGCGCGCAGAGAGGACCGCCTCGACAACTTTCCGCAATGCCCGAGCTGCGCTGTGCGACTTGCAGTGGACGAACGCATTGCGCATCCTGGCGCTCGCAAGTTGTCCGCCACCAGCCGCTATCGACGTGCGTGGACACTCGAACCCACCAGGTCCAACAAGAGTAAGAGCTGGCGCAAGTCCAAAGACGACCTCAGCAGCAAATGCAGCATCATCATCGCGACCCACGAAGGCTCCTGGAGGCTCGACCAGCCCAGCGCACCCAAGGTGACCCTAGGTATCACCGACGAGGCCGGCCAGGTCAACGAGGTCTTTGCTGCCATCTCCATCGGCATCATGGTCGACTGTGGCGCCCACATCGTTCTCGTGGGCGATCCCGGGCAGCTCCCGCCAACGGTGCAGTCCGGGTACGCAGAATACTTGGGGCTACAAGTTTATGTTTTCGCTGAAATTCAAGACCCCCCGGGAGAGGACAGACCTGCCGCAGTATTTCTCACGAGTGCCTCAGGTGCCACCCCGACGTCCTTAGCTTCTCCAGGTTCGCTTACTACGACGAGAAGATCGAGTCAGGCCTCATCGCACCACTACAAGACCGTCCCATTGTCAACGGGCTTCCGTGGGTCAAGCACCGTCCACTGGACAACGGGCGACTGGATCATGTCGCCAAACAGCAAGGAAAAGACGTGGACGAATTCATGGGCGAGATCTGCGACCTACGCGCCGAGGGGGCGATGCCTGGAGACGTCTCCCGTGTGCTCATGATCGACAATCCACGTGCGGACAGCGCCTCCGCTATCAAGAGCGGCTGCGCCGACCTCCACGGCGCTGCCACATGCCTTGAAGTTGTTCGCGCGCTTGGCCCCGCCATGCTTAACTTTGAACCAACCGTCGAGGTGATCGCCCCCAACGCGGCGCAGCGGACCGTGCCGTGCGGCGGGTGGCCGCAGGGCAAGAGTGGTTTCTGGAAGAACGCCGCGCTGGCTGAATCGAAGCAGGGTAAGAAAAGCCAAGGCGCTACAGCGGCTTCCGAGCCAAATCCACAGGGCCAGTCATCCAATCCTTTCTCCCCATTTCATGCCCAACCACGCGCGGTTAGCGCGCGCGCCCGCTCTGCTCCTCCTGCCCGCGCCTCTGGCCCAGGCGCCAGCTGCCCACTCGCTGGCCCCCCGACTGCCGACAGCGGTTTGATACTTTCGTTCAAGGGATTGGCCGAAACGTTCCCCGACTTGACGGAGTTGGTCAGCTCTCCCTCTCCACGATTGACGCCAGTCAGGGAGGAGAAGCTGACGTAATTATCCGCAAGGGCTTCGCCCCCTGCCGCCGGCCCCCTCTCTCGGAGAACGGGCCATGGAAGAGCTAAGTCATGAGGCCTTGGCGCTGTCGTGAAGCAGTATCGAAACTTCATGCGAAGCCGAGTCGCAATCAGCAAAACCAACTGATCACAAGAGGGGTTACCACACCTGGCGATTGGTAAGACGTGTATGGTTTAAGGGCTGGTTACCACACCTTGCGATTAAAGGGCAGAGGGAGTTCTCGCAGTTTGGGTTGCCACGCCTTGCGATGGATGTGCGTGATGGGTTTGAAATTCAGAAATGTGGCAACTCCCATGTGTTTTTGGACCCTGACCCCGCGGATCTGCGTGAGGGGTGGCACCGAATTTCAGAAATGTGGCAAATCCCCTGTGTTTTTGGACCCTGACCCCGCGGATCTGCGGAGGGGTGGCACCGAATTTCAGAAATGTGGCAAATCCCCTGTGTTTTTGGACCCTGACCCCGCGGATCTGCGTGAGGGGTGGCACCGACTTTCAGAAATGTGGCAAATCCCATGTGTTTTTGGACCCTGACCCCGCGGATCTGCGTGAGGGGTGGCACCGAATTTCAGAAATGTGGCAAATTCCCTGCGTTTTTGGACCCTGACCCCGCGGATCTGCGTGAGGGGTGGCACCGAATTTCAGAAATGTGGCAAATCTCATGTGTTGTTGGGCCCTGGCCCCGCGGATCTGCGCGAGGGGTGGCGCCGAATTTCAGAAATGTGGCAAATCCTTCTGTGCTTTTGGACCCTGACCCCGCGGATCTGCGTGAGGGGTGGCACCGAATTTCAGAAATGTGGCAAATCCCGTGTGCTTTTGGACCCTGACCCCGCGGATCTGCGTGAGCGGTGTCGATTTCGAGCCTCCCCAGCAATTCAGACAACGCGCCCAGGGGACGCTGCAAAATCCTGTTTGGGCCTCCCCCCCCCTCGCGCGGTCAATCAATTAGTTGCAGTAACACTGGAAACTACAAGCTACAACTGGTACTGGAAACTACAAACCCGCGCCTACAGCCTGGTGGCCCCGCAAGGGGGCCGGCGGATTTACCTTGCCACGCGCTCCAACGGGTCCTGCGACTGGGTTTTCCCCAACGCGCCAAACAGGACCAACGTCGCCCTGGCCAGAGCTAAACGGTTCGCGGTGCTCATCGGATACCGGCGGATGTTCAAGGCTGCGTCCGAGTCTGCTCGTCGGACCCTCGGCGAATGCGGCGTGGCCGCAGACCACTGGGCGAGATCTGCCTCCGCTGAGCTTGGGGGGGGGGGGGGGGGTCGCAGCGAGGGATGGGAGCCCTTCAGCTCATTAGCTCACTGTGCTCCAACTGCTGAAATCTGAAATCGGGGCCGCCATGCCGGGCATCGACCCAGCCGCAACAGCGCCGAGCGCTGCGTCCAGCATCCTGAAGCAGAAGGTTAAAATGCGAGGGGGCCAGGCCAAAGGTTTCGTCCACAGCATCGACAGACCGCTGCCGGAAGGGTTTGAATGAGGAACCCTGGCAAAGCAGCGCAACGACTCACTGAGGGAGCTCCTGGCCGCGCCCGCTCTCTTTCCTGTTCCCCTCCTTGCATCTGGCCTTCGCCCTCGCGCCCTGAGCCCCGCGCAACACCCCGGCGATCCCAATCTCTATGGCAGGAAGATGTGGAGCCACCAAGGGTTTCTCTACGACGTTACGGTCGGAATTCATGCCGGCAGCCGGACATGCAACAATCTCTGGGCGCGCCTGATGCGCGCGGTCGGGCTCGGCCACAAGTGGGGCGACAACGGCGCTCCGCTCTCGGCGGCCATCCTGCCTGAAGGACCAAGAGGCTGCCTGCAGAAACGCGCGTCCAAGGACTGTCGGGGGACGCCGGGTGGCATGGGTAAACAGCTACCCGCGGTATGGATTGCCACGACGACACAGTGTCCAATGCGCCAACTTCATCCAGGGATGGACGGCCTGGAAAGCATCACCAAACGCGACTGCATGCCTACTGACCCCACCGCGTGTGCTCAGGCCTGCGCGGCCCTCGTGATGATGATGCTAGCGCTTCGGGAACCAAGGGCCTGTCTCTTCCCATGTTCCGAACAAGAAGGGGCAGGGGATATCGTGGATTCCGTCCTGGGCACGTGCAAACCTGGCAGCTCAACTGGCACCGCGCCCGCCGCCAAGGACCTTCATTTCCGGACGCAGGTCGGCCTGGCATCGAATATTTTCCAACCACGACTACCAGAACGTGCATCGGAAATTTACCGACGCGCTAAGACACGTGAGCGCGCTTGCAAGGATCAGCCGCCATCGCGATGTCTCGAAACAAGCAGGATGTCCATCAACGTGGGAAGAATGCAAGCGTTCTGACTTTCACATCAAAGGGGCCCTGCTGGTCATCGACTAGCTCGTCGAACTGCTCCAATTACCGCTGGCTCTCACGGATGACCAGCCTGACAACGACACAACCAGCTGCACCATCTGCTGGCTCTACAAATCCATCGCAGGGAATCACAAGCATCTCGGGTGCACGCCGGACCAGAAGCTGCACAGCGCGGGCGCAGGGCGAGAAATGGACCAGAAGGAGCTTCTCATACCTGAACCCCCTGCAGCGACACTTGGCGCCACAACGACACCGGAAAGGCTTCGAACAGGAGACCAGCGCTTCTCGCCGTCGCAGAACACAGCCAGCTTCCACTGCGACGAGTGTCAGAGAGGCCCCTCCACAAGCTTCGATGGCACCTGGGAGGACGACGATCTGCGTCAACGTATGGCTACGGCAAGGACTGCAGGGCGGCGCGAGGGACTCAACTGCCGTTGGCTGTGCACTGGGTGCTGGGTGGAGAAGCCTCGAGAAGCAAGGTGCTGCTGCCCCCGCAGGCGACTCGACGCGCGAAAAGCTGGCCAACCTCGGGAATAGCATGCCCAGCAGGACCGCAGCCTTCAGTCTGACACCGCCTGTGCACCTCCCGACTGGGCATGCCGAGATCGCAAACCCAACCGCCGATCGTCTGCTACGCGACCTCCCTCTCGCACCTGACTCGGCCAACGACCCCGGGGTGACAGGCGCGCCAAACCCCCCGACGCGACCGGGCGACGGCCGTTTCGGCACAGAGGGGCTCAAGTCTTGGATCTACAGTGCTACCTGCGACGGCTGCCCAGAGCCCGAGCTGCTATGCATTTGGAAACGCGGGCAGCCAGCGGTCGGGTGCTTCGTCTGGCGACCGACTCCCGGCAGGGAGGACGCCGAGCAGTGCGACCTACTTCCCCGGGGCAATTGGATCGACTGCTCGACGAGTGGCGAATGGAACGCGGGGTGGTGCTGCGGGAATTGTCTTGCTCACATCTTTGACGCTGCTCCATCCGTCGTCAACCGCATCCTTGCGCGTGACGCGCCATCGATGTATCCAGCCCCCCCCCGCAGCGCGGACATCCAAGAAGAGGGGGGAGGTCGCGGGGGGCCTCGCCCCAGCACTTGGCAAAGAAAGCGCAGGTGCCGCGCGGCGACGACGCCGATGGGTGCGGGTCACCATCTGAGACGTCGCCACTGCCCGCGCCCAATCCAGAACGAGTTGACGCAAGCAAGGAAATGCTTCCGAACATCAAGACCCCGCAACTGCCAGACGTGGCGCCAGCGCCGGGCTCGACATTTCCTTCCAGGCATGGGCTGACGACAACAGCGGCGAACAGGGGCACACCCCAGTTCAAATGTGCCTGCACCTCAGACGTACCAACGCAGTTGCCAACGACATCTTCTACGTGCTTGCGAACCAGTGCGGGGTGCCATGCAAAGAGTTGGACGTCAACTGGCTCACCGTTCTGGCCTGCTCCACCCTGGCTTGGACGTTCCCTCCGACGGGACTCACTACCGACGGATTGGCGCAGGGCACGGAATGGGTTGGTAAAAGATGGGCCGCTGGACTGGTCGTGCAACGCCTCATCGGGAAGGACGATCGGCTAAATAGACTGCGGGTGCCACGCGCCCACGAAACCCTCCACGGGAACAAGGGCCCGAGGGTCCACAGCACAGACGAACTTGCTCACTGGCTGGCCAGACTTGGCTTCGAGGACGCCCCCGACCATGTGATGCGACTGGGCGACGTTCGCTTGGGAACGCTGGACAGATGCATGCGCCCGCGCGGGATAGGATCTCGGCGAATCGTCCCAATCCGTACCGCTGCACCATTCAACGTGTCCTTTCAGGAGCTTATGGAGCAAATGCCCACGTTGGCTGATGACGCCAAGGAAAACATCCTTTCCTTGTGCGATCCTGGCTCGCAACGGGCACGCGACGAGGAGAAGAGGCTGGGACCCAATGGCAGCGTCGTCATGAACGCCTCTCTCGGGAGGCATTTATCTCCTGCTCACCCCGGCGCGAACTCAAGCGGCAAGCCACTGTCTCGACCCGGAGGTATTCGAACAGTGACAAGGAATACCGGAAGCAGCTCAGACAGCGAGCCTGCTGCCGCCGGAAATGAACACAGGGGCCGTTGTGGCGACGACCCGGACTGCGACCCGGATAAGGTGAGCGAGGAATCTCAAGCGGACGTAGCAGACGAGCTATGGTGATGGCAGTATGAAGGAAGCTTAGCTAAAGGCGATGGTCTCAACGCCGAGACGGCTGACGACGAAGCATCCAGCGTCGCAGACGACAGACCCCGGCTCTCGAGGAAGCCAGATCCGCCACGCCGGCCCCTCCGGAAGGGTACGCGCGGGGCTGGGGACAGGGCGGCAGGCGAGGACAACGAGACTGTCCCACTCAGCACAACGCTGACGACAGGACTGGTTCCTCGCGCGGATGCAGGGACCAGTGGAGTTACGACAGGTCCTCAGACCGCCGGGCCACGCATTCTCGCGGCGACGCCTGGCATCACCAGGACATGCGCACGGGAGACGACGGGATATTCAATCATGGCATATGGGTGCCCTTCTCCAGGAACCCACTGTCCATCTACGAGCCCAAGAAGAAGGACGGGCCCAAGATGTACGAGGCACCACTGCGCACGATCGACTCGCAACACTCCTGGGAGTCCGACGGCGCTGTCGCCCTCAGGGCACAGGAATTGCTTGGCAGCATATTCAGCGACCTGTGGTGCGCACGCTGTGCCCGCACTTGTTTCGCTAACGCGCGGCCGATCTTTGACCCAGCGCTGCAGCCGCCAAGCGCGTGCCGGGTTTTCCTCTGCCGCTGGGGGGGCTGAAAACTACGACGTGTACCGCGCCGACCATGTCCTGCGCGCCGAGGCCAGCTTTCGCAGCCCAGCTGACAGGCTCGCGGCTGTCAATGAGGCCTCCAGCTCAGGAGCTGCCAGCAGCAGCGGGGCCGCCGCTTCCGGGCCCCACGCAGCGGGGGAGCGCCCGAGCAAGGGGAAAAGGCAAGACGAAGGACGGACCCGATTCACTGGGCAAGGCTGGGAAGAGGAACCGAGTGACCGAGGGCCCATGGAGTTCATGGCGCGAGCAACGGTATCGCCAGTAATATTGGGCGTGGGGCATCACCCAGTTTCGACGAGATGCGGCTCTGTCATCGCGCCGGGTATGTGGCGCGCCAGACCACTGCGCTGCTAACTCGCTCTCGTGTGCATGCGGCGGTTAGCCGCGCTCCCCTGCTCCCCCTTCCCTTCTGCCTCCTTCGCAGTCTCTGCGGCTCAATGCTGGCGTCGGACTGGCAGCCCACCGCGAGCGCCCCTGCCGAGCGTCCCATTGAAGAGCGCCCGGAATGCTTCATCGACTGCGCCTCCCCGAGGGCTTTTGCAGTAACTAGCGCGTTGCTAAACAATAAAGCATGCATTGCCTGCGCCCGTTGGCGCATATGGGATGGCGTGGTAGCTCAATGGG
Organism: Prorocentrum cordatum; assembly: GCA_963575745.1. Lineage (NCBI taxonomy): Eukaryota > Dinophyceae > Prorocentrales > Prorocentraceae > Prorocentrum > Prorocentrum cordatum. The sequence goes on from CAUYUJ010017299.1 coordinate 209,464, forward strand.
GGGCCCCATCGTCCGTGACCGCGCTATTTCGCGGCCGAAAGAGCCCAGCTTTTCCCAGGATTTCGTGCGAAGATCAATGGCAAAGTGGTGCCATTGGCGGGTCTGCTGAGGTAAGTTCCGATACCGAGCGCCTGGCGCGCGCGTCAGTGCACACAGGGTTATGGTGAGCTCTCCTCCTTCTTCTCCTTGTGCATCAGCGGTTAGCTGACTCTCCCTCTCCTGCGTCACTGGGATCATGTTTTACACCGGGACTGGGTGGTGCGGTGCCTACTGGCTGGCTTATGCCGCCCCCCCCCCCCTGCTGATGGGTGAAACAAATTCAGTGGGCTCCGATGTGCTTCCTATTGTCGCAGCGGTTGGCTGCCACAACGGGTTGCCTACCGTGTCTGGCGTGCAATTCCCCTCCGCTCCCTCGTTTCATTGGGTTTATCCCATGAGGTCTCGCTTCGAATGCCATGCGTGCCCACATGTGGGGATGGGCGGCCAGGTGGCCCCTGGCCTGCTCCTGTTTGGTGTCAGCCTTCATTGGTGACAGTTTGGGATCCGTGGGGTCTCGCTGCGATGCCGCCCTCTTCGGTGCCAGGATTTTTGGCATGTGTGGCTCTGGGCGCCCGTCGGCTTCTTTCTCCTACATGGGCTTCGCTTTCGACCTGTGCCACTGGGTGTACATGCAATAGGATCTGCCGTTTGCAGTCCTGTCTGTGACGAGGCTGCCCCCCTCTTCACTCCGGCGCCGGCACGATGCTGTTGTGTCACTTGCGGCACGGATGTCGCCCTGGAGTGCCTGTCGGGCCTGCTCGTTTTTGTCGGGCCTTATGCCGACTCACGCCGGGTGGTCGACTTCTGCGTGTTCATGGTCGCGCCGCCGCGCCATTTCGGCTGCGCCTACTTGAAGGTCGCCACCGGGATTTCCGCGCCACCTGGCTGGGAGTGCCGCTCCTGGTGCTCCTTCTGAGTGGCTGCTCGCGCGCTCGCTTCGCTTGCCCCTTTCTTTTCTTGCTGCCTAATCGCGGCCCGGCTAGTGATCGGACGGCTTTCGACTTGCTTCGCGAGCCCGCAGACCAAAAAAACAAGAACCCCACCAGCCCATCCAGAAACGATGCCCTGAGGAAACGCCTCGATCAGGGAAGTGGGCGGCACACAGAGGAATGGTCCCCCAGTGGAAGCCTCTTGGAGCGTCTTGGGGGCCTCTTGGCGGTCCCGGGCGCCTCTTAGAGCGTCTTGGGTGCCTGGGAGAGCTTCTTGGGGCCTCTTGGGGGTCTCTTGGGGGCCTCTTGGAGGCCTCTGGGGCGCCTGTTGGGGCCTCTTGGGGCCTCCTGGGCGCCTCTTGGGGCCCTCTTGATGCGGTTTTGGGAACGTTGGGAGCGCTCTTGGAGTCTTTGGCCACCTGGAGCCGTCTTGAAGCGGTCTTGGGGCCTCTTGGATCATCGTGGGAGCCATCTTGAGGCATCTTGGGATATTTTGAGCCATCTTGGAGGTCATCCTGGGTTCCCCCAGGCGCTCCTGGAGTCATCTGAGGCCCAAATGTGGCCAAAACCTTCATAAAATCAGTGATTTTGGCGTTGTCGCCGAGGCCTCTTGGAGCGTCTTGGGTGCCTGTGGGGGCTGCTGGGGGCCTCGTGGGGGTCTCTTGGGAGCCTTTTGGGGGCATCCTGGGGGCCTCTTGGGGGCTTCTTGGGGCCATATGGGGCCATTTTGGGGCCATGGTCTCTTAGGGCCGTCTGGGCGCCTCTTGGGGCCATGTTGGAGGAGATCGATCACAGGAGGGGGGGTGTCCTAAATTAGTCTCCCCCCTTCAGGAGGCCAACATGGGGCCAAAACCTTAAAGCCAGTGATAATGGCTTCCTCGACGAGGCCGTTTTGGACGCTGCAAGGCGTCGCGGAACCACCCGTCCAGGTCCAGGGGAGGGGGTCGGGGGAGGGGTGAACCCCTCCCCGAAGGGGAAGTAGGAGGGGTAACATAGGAAACGCTCTAGACCACCTACAACCAAATGGCTGGTGGGATTCCGTCTTTGGCGTCAGTTGGCGTCGATTCGCTTTTTGGGAGTCGATGTTATAGCGCCGGTCTAGCATCGGTTAGCGTCGATGTAGCGTCGATTAGCGTCGATAAGAGTCGATCTAGCGTCGACTAGCGTCGATCGACCGGGGCCGACAAGTTGGTACGGGAGGCCCCCATGAGTTGCCACCGGAACTTCGAGCAGGGGATCGATTCCATAATTGATTTATTGCAAACTTGATATGATGTTCCGACATACTTTTCACCACCCACCAAACCACCCCAACCCAACCTGAAGGCTCCAATTTGCCCTCCATTCCCAGTGGGGGGGTGTCGGGGAGCATGGGAAAAAACACGTATGGAACCCGTACCCCCCCAGCCCGAAATTCGAGTCTTCGGGTTAGGTTGGGGTTGTCTGGGAGGTCGTCAACTTTAGCCATGATCGCCAGAAATAATTTCGAGCACCAAGGGAACACTTACTGAGAAAGGATGGTTTTCTTGTGTCTGGCCCTGGGAGGCGGTGCTCGTTCAACACCTTGCCAGCGTGTCGGTCAGACCCTGCGTTGATACTTTTCTGTTTGCTCGAAATAATTTCCCAATCCTCCTTGGTTGGGTATTCGTTTTGAATAGAGCACTGCTCGCGCGTCCTTCTCTTCCCGCCTCCCGCCTCCTCCTGCCGTCTCTTCGCCGTCGATAGGGGGCTGCGATCTGCGAAACTGTCGCCACTGTCGATGGCTGCTGGTGGGTCCAGCGGAGTGAGGCACTGCGCAGATCTGAGCGGGACCTCGCCGACCCTTGGGGGGCTGCGATCTGCGAACCTGTCGCCACTTTCGAGCGCTGCTGGTGGGTCCAGCGGAGTGAGGCACCGCGCAGATCTGAGCGGGACCGTGCCGTCCCTGGGGGGCTGCGATCTGCTAACCTGTCGCCACTTTCGAGCGCTGCTGGTGGGTCCAGCGGAGTGAGGCACCGCGCAGATCTGAGCGGGACCGTGCCGTCCCTGGGGGGCTGCGATCTGCTAACCTGTCGCCACTTTCGAGCGCTGCTGGTGGGTCCAGCGGAGTGAGGCACCGCGCAGATCTGAGCGGGACCGTGCCGTCCCTGGGGGGCTGCGATCTGCTAACCTGTCGCCACTTTCGAGCGCTGCTGGTGGGTCCAGCGGAGTGAGGCACCGCGCAGATCTGAGCGGGACCGTGCCGTCCCTGGGGGGCTGCGATCTGCTAACCTGTCGCCACTTTCGAGCGCTGCTGGTGGGTCCAGCGGAGTGAGGCAGAGGGACCGCGAGATCTGAGGCGGGACGTCGCCGTCTCTAGGGGGCTGCGATCTGCGAACCTGTCGCCACTTCGCAGGGTTGCTGGTGGGTCCAGCGGAGTGAGGCACCGCGCAGATCTGAGCGGGACGTCGCCGTCCCTTGGGGGGCTGCGATCTGCGAATTTGCCGCCACTGTCGATGGCTGCTGGTGGGTCCAGCGGAGTGAGGCACCGCGCAGATCTGAGCGGGACCTCGCCGACCCTTGCGGGGTTGCGATCTGCGAACCTGTCGCCACTTTCGAGGGCTGCTGGCAAGTCCAGCAGGGTAAGGCACCACGCAGATCTGAGCGGGACGTCGCCGTCCCTTTGGGGGGCTGCGATCTGCAAACCTGTCGCCACTTTCGCTGGTGGGTCCAGCGGAGTGAGGCACCGCGCAGATCTGAGCGGGACGTCGCCGTCCCTTGGGGGGTTGCGATCTGCGAATTTGCCGCCACTGTCGATGGCTGCTGGTGGGTCCAGCGGAGTGAGGCACCGCGCAGATCTGAGCGGGACCTCGCCGCCTCTGAGGGGTTGCGATCTGCGAACTTGTCGCCACTTTCGAGGGCTGCAGGTGGGTTGAGTCGAGGCACCGCGCAGATCTGTCCCTGGGGGGCTGCGATCTGCGAACCTGTCGCCACTTTCGAGGGCTGCTAGTGGGTCCAGCGGAGTGAGGCACCGCGCAGATCTGAGCGGGACGTCGCCGTCCCTGGGGGGGTGCGATCTGCGAACCTGTCGCCACTTTCGAGGGCTGCTTGCAGGTCCAGCAGGGTGAGGCACCGCGCAGATCTGAGCGGGACGTCGCCGTCCCTTTGGGGGGCTGCGATCTGCTAACCTGTCGCCACTTTCGCTGGTGGGTCCAGCGGAGTGAGGCACCGCGCAGATCTGAGCGGGACGTCGCCGTCGATGGGGGCTGCGATCTGCGAATTTGCCGCCACTGTCGATGGCTGCTGGTGGGTCCAGCGGAGTGAGGCACCGCGCAGATCTGAGCGGGACGTCGCCGTCCCTTGGGGGGTTGCGATCTGCGAACCTGTCGCCACTTTCGAGGGTTGCAGGTGGGTTGAGTCGAGGCACCGCGCAGATCTGTCCCTGGGGGGCTGCGATCTGCGATCCCGTCGCCACTTTCGAGGGCTGCTAGTGGGTCCAGCGGAGTGAGGCACCGCGCAGATCTGAGCGGGACGTCGCCGTCCCTGGGGGGGTGCGATCTGCGAACCTGTCGCCACTTTCGAGGGCTGCTGGCAGGTCCAGCGGGGTAAGGCACCGCGCAGATCTGAGCGGGACGTCGCCGTCCCTTGGGGGGCTGCGATCTGCGAACTTGTCGCCACTTTCGCTGGTGGGTCCAGCGGAGTTAGGCACCGCGCAGATCTGAGCGGGACGTCGCCGTCGATGGGGGCTGCGATCTGCGAATTTGCCGCCACTTTCGATGGCTGCTGGTGGGTCCAGCGGAGTGAGGCACCGCGCAGATCTGAGCGGGACCTCGCCGACCCTTGGGGGGTTGCGATCTGCGAACCTGTCGCCACTTTCGAGGGTTGCAGGTGGGTTGAGTCGAGGCACAGCGCAGCTCTGTCCCTGGGGGGCTGCGATCTGCGAACCTGTCGCCACTTTCGAGGGCTGCTAGTGGGTCCAGCGGAGTGAGGCACCGCGCAGATCTGAGCGGGACGTCGCCGTCCTTGGGGGGCTGCGATCTGCGAACCTGTCGCCACTTTCGAGGGCTGCTGGCAAGTCCAGCAGGGTAAGGCACCACGCAGATCTGAGCGGGACGTCGCCGTCCCTTTGGGGGGCTGCGATCTGCAAAACTGTCGCCACTTTCGCTGGTGGGTCCAGCGGAGTGAGGCACCGCGCAGATCTGAGCGGGACGTCGCCGTCCCTTGGGGGGCTGCGATCTGCGAATTTGCCGCCACTGTCGATGGCTGCTGGTGGGTCCAGCGGAGTGAGGCACCGCGCAGATCTGAGCGGGACCTCGCCGACCCTTGCGGGGTTGCGATCTGCGAACCTGTCGCCACTTTCGAGGGTTGCAGGTGGGTTGAGTCGAGGCACCGCGCAGATCTGTCCCTGGGGGGCTGCGATCTGCGAACCTGTCGCCACTTTCGAGGGCTGCTAGTGGGTCCAGCGGAGTGAGGCACCGCGCAGATCTGAGCGGGACGTCGCCGTCCCTGGGGGGGTGCGATCTGCGAACCTGTCGCCACTTTCGAGGGCTGCATGGGGGGCTAGCATAGCGATCTGCGAACCTGTCACCACTTCCGAGGGCTGCTGGTGGGTCCGGCGGAGTTAGGCACCGCGCAGATCCGAGCGAGACCTCGCCGTCCCTGGGGGGCTGCGATCTGCGAGGCTGCTGGTGGGCCCAGCGGAGTGAGGCACCGCGCAGATCTGCGTGGGACCTCGCCGCCTCTGGGGGGTTGCGATTTGCGAACTTGTCGCCACTTTCGAGCCCTGCTGGTGGGCAGGTACTCGTGCCCCGCATTGCGCAGGGGTTGGGTACGTCGGCAGGGCCATTTTCGGATGTGGTCCTGACGATGGGAATAACATGACACAGTGGGTCTCCCCGTCGAACCTACAGAACAGAGTAGGTATAATGCTCGTAGATCTGCGAACCTTCGACGCATTTTTTCCCTACCTAGGCTCTGCCTAGAAGGGTTCTTACTCTCTTAGCTTAAAGGGGCCGGGCAGTGCACACCGCCTGGGCGGTTCCCCCAGTCCCCGCCCCGCGGTTCCCCCAGTCCCCTGGGAGCTTTAGCTTTAGCTTTAGCTGTAGCTTAGCTTTAGCTTAGCTTTCGCTTAGCTTTAGCTTAGCTTTAGCTTAACTTTAGCTTAGCTTTAGCTTAGCTTTAGCTTAGTTTTAGCTTAGCTTTAGCTTAACTTTAGCTTAGTTTTAGCTTAGCTTTAGCGAGCTTTAGCTTAGCTTTAGTTTAGCGTTGGCTTAGCTTTAGCTTAGCTTCAGCTTAGCGTTAGCTTAGCGTTAGCTTAGCTTTAGCTTAGCTTTAGCTTAGCTTCAGCTTGGTTTTAGCTTTAGCTTTAGCTTTAGTTTAGCTTTAGCTTAGCTTTAGCTTAGCTGTAGCTCAGCTGTAGCTCAGCTTTAGCTTAGCTGTAGCTTAGCTTTAGCTTAGCTGTAGCTTAGCTGTAGCTTGGCTTTAGCTTAGCTTTAGCTTAGCTTTAGCGTAGGTTTAACTTGCTTTAGCTTAGCTTTAGCTTAGCTTCAGCTTAGCTTTAGCTTAACTGTAGCTTAGCTTTTAGCTTAGCTTTACTTTTACTACTAATGCTGCTTTCCTAGGGGCTCCAACTCCTAGGTAGGGTCGCACTGGGATAATTTTTGTAAGACCCGACGAACGAATCAGCTCTGGGGTGGATCCATTCTGTAGTCGATGCCCTGCTCGAGCTGTGCAACCGCACTGATCCTGGCAGGGCCGACCCTGGGGCCCGGGATCGGGGGATACGCCTTCCTGCCCAAGCCAGTACAGTCGGGGCCCTGAAGAAGGAGCCCTTTTCGTTGGGGAGGGGCTCCGCGTTCCTTGAGTGTTTCGCAGCTTGACTCAGGCTTCCTTTCTGTTTCCGACAGGAAATCGAAGGTTAACTTATTGAGAAAAGGGGCCTCGTTCCTTATTTAGGGTTCCTTAGGTCAACGCCCCGACTGTAAGGGAGCAAACATGACATAGGCATAAAAACTCGGAGGTCCGCGCGGATTCCTCGGATTGGCGCTTGATCGGCGCACCGGGGCCCGACGCCAACACCAAGATCCCACTGGAAAGGAAACATGCATAGCCTCCGTGGACTGCCGCCGCCCGTGACTTCGGGCTTGCGTGTCCCGCGCTGATGGAGGCCAGCTCTGAACGCGTGGGAACAAGCGGGGGTCTCTTCTATTTCCCCAGGTGGGCGTTCGGATTTCCACGGGCCGCGCGAGGCCCCTGGGCCGCGCGAGCCCAGCCGGCCCGATGAACCCCACAAGTCCCACAAAGGTTTCTCGGGCCGCACGTGCGCCGCAGCGCGCATGGGCCCAATGCGCCGCGCTGGCCTAGCGAGCCGCGCGGGCCCCATGGGCCCCCTGACTCGTCAGGGCCACATCGGGTTTCTGGGCCTTGCGAATCCCGCGGGGCATGAGAGCCCCATAGGCCTTACGGGCGCCATGAGCCCCATAGGACGCTTTCCTATCATGCAAACCCCATGGCCTGCGAATTCGGAGAACAATGCGAGCCATCTCAAGCTTTCCAGGCTCCTTTGGGTCGCTCAGCCCCCACAGGGAAAGCGCTGCCAACTTTTCCAGTGGCGTCTTGGTGCTGGTGCCGGCTTTTCGTTCCATACAACATCACAAATCCGACAACAGCACCAAGGCCCCCTCTGGAACGGCGGCCCCCGTGGGCGAGAGTCTTCCCTCTGCTGTCCCTCCTCGCCCGAGAGCGCCCGCCAGGTTCGCTTCTCGCTTGCGCTTTTTGCTTCCTGCTCTCTCTCCTGCCTGCTGCGCGCGCCGATCCCGCCGTGCCCCGCGAGCTGGCCGCGGTCAGCCGGTGCCGCGCGAGGCGGGCCCGGGAGGCGCAGGCCCCCACGGGCGGGCGGGCATCGGAGCAGAGCGGCCGAGGTCGCAGCACGGCATGGACGAGGTGGCGGCTGCCTGGTGCCAGGACGGCCTCCCCCTCTTGGGGGGGGAGGATCGGCGGCGGGCCCGGGGAGCAGGCCAGAGGGGGCGGGGCTTCCCGGAAGGCCCCGAGGCTCCTCCCGCGGCCATCTGGGAACCTTGCTGAGCCTGCTCCGGTGGCCGAGGCGGCTTTTCAGAGGGCGCGAGGGTTTCTGAGAAGCTCAGTCGCCTCCTGAGAAGGCCTGCCTCCTCTCACTTCCCCCCCGAGCGCGCCGCTGAGAGGGGGAGGGAGGAGGGGCTTGGGTGCTGTTCGGCCGAGGAGGAAAAAGCATCGGTACCGCCACCCTTGGCTCGTTTTCGCTTGTTCGGGCCTCCACAGGGACCCTCGTCGCCACGGCTGGAGTCGCCTCGATCGCGTTCCAGTGGCTTGCACCTCACCGAGAGCGTTCCGGGGGTGCCCAGATCCTCCAGAACGGCCGCCAGAGGCCCGAAAATCAGTATCGTTTATCCGATCCCCATCCCCATCCCCATCCCCTTCGAGACCCCCACCAAATTACCACCCCAGTTGGGGATACACCCCTCGAAACCCGAAGGGGACGACCTATATCCCCATCTAGGGGGGTAAATCGGCCAGTGGGACCCAGGCCACGCCGCTGGGGATGGGGATCGGTTGAACGATACTCAGAAAACCAGACGGTGAGGATCATTTTGCGGGGCTCCGGGGGGGGATGCGTCGACCCCCGAGCGCCCAGTCGTCGCCGGCTGCGGCCCGACCGTCCGCCCCGCCAGGGGCCGTGCGGAGTCGCCGTCGGGGGCCTTATCGCTGATCTGTCGGCGGCGTATCGCCGATTCCAGGTCGGTGCTTCCCCTCTTTCGGATGCAACTCCTGGGAGGTCAAATTCTGATCTTGCCCTGGTCCGAAATCCGGCTTAATCCCGCTTAATCCCGCTTAATTTGGCTTAATCCCGCTTAATCCGGTTTAATCCCGCTTACTCCGAGGCCCACTCCGGCGTAATAGCCCCCAAATGGGGCTTGATCCTCCTTAATCTTTCCGACGAAAACCTCCCAGCAGTTGCCTCCTAACCCTCTGGAGCCAGTCCCCCCCTGTCGTTGCGCCTCAAGGGGAGGGGGGGAGGGGGCCTGGGAGGCCCGGCTTGGGGAGTCGTCGCAGCAGTTGCAGTACGTCTGCTCTTCCCAGGCCATCCGCGACGGTCGTTCGGAGCGGCTATAGCTCGACGGATCGATAGGTGAGCCGTCGATTTGTCGCAGCCTGTCTGGTGGAGCCTTCTATGTCCGGGCAGCTCTGCACTTCGAGGCGGGCCTCCGAGGGGGGGGGAGGAAAGGGGGAGGGGCGGGGGGAAGGAGGCGAGGGGTCTGATGGCAAGGGGGAGCGATACTGCCCCGCCAGCCAGCCGTTTGGCTTGCTCCTAGTCATCCTGTGGAGTTGGGTCTTCGTTTTGACGAGAGAGTCCGCGCGTCTCCTCCTCTTTTCCTCTTCCTCCTCCTCCTCCTCCTGCTCCTCCTCCTCCTCCTGTCCTCCCCATCCTCCTCCTGCTCCTCCTCCTCCTTGTCCTCCTGCTCCTTCTCCTCCTGATCCTCCTCGTCCTCCTCCGCCTCCTCCTCCTCCTCCTCTTCTTCCCCCTCCCATCCCTGCCTCTGCCTTCCGCATGTCTCTGTTTCTGCACACCCCTCACACGTTTCGTGGCCCCATAGGGAGCTTCATCGAAGCTCCCAGTGGTGCAGCCCGCATGCGTCCCCGCCATTACTTTCGGCACACACAATCACACGTTTTGAGGTCCCATAGGGAGCTCCACCGAAGGTCCCAGAGGCGCAGCCCGCATGCGTCCTCGCCACATATTTCGGTACACCCTCACACGTGTCGTGGCCCCATCGGGAGCTCCACCGAAGGTCCCAGTGGCGAAGCCCGCATGCGTCTGCAACCCATGTCGTCACACCCTCGCACGTTTCGCGGCCACATAGGGACCTCCACCGAGGATCCCAGTGGCGCAGCCCGCATGCGTCCACGCCACCCACGTCTGGACACCCTCACACGTTCCGTGGCACCATAGGGAGCTCCACCGAAGGTCCCGCGGCGCAGCCCGCATGCGTCTCGGCCATTTGTTATTTCGGCGCACCCTTCATTCGATGCGGGGCCCCACAGGGGGCTCCACCGAAGGTACCAGTGGCGCAGCCCACGTGCGTCACGGCCAGTTCGGCACACCCCTCCCACGTGTCGTGGCCCCATAGGGAGCTCCACGTCGGCGCACCCCTCCCACGTTTCGTGGCCCCGTAGGGAGCTCCACCGAAGTTCTCACTGGCGCAGCCCGCATGCGTCCCTGCGACGCCATGGCTGGAGGGGGAGGAGGAGGATGAGGAGGAGGAGAAGGAGGAGGAGGAGGAGGAGGAGGAGGAAACGAACACCAAAATTGGACACGCGCGAACTTCATTGGATCCGACGGCGGTCACCCCAGACGCGTCGCCTGTTCAAGACGCAAAACCGTTGTTCTGGGCCCAAGAGGAACACATTTCGTCCTGGGGATGTATTGTTCTGTTTTGGTCAGTCGTTGTCGTTTTCTCAGGTCTAAAGGGTGATTCTTGTTGATCCCCCCACTGCCCATTGTGTTTTTCAATGACAGTGCTCGTCTCGGGGCTCGCACCTGGTCTGTCATAAGGGAACGTCTTGCGCGTCAGATTGTGTCGCTGGCCCATGGTTTACAGCAACATCGGCTCCCGTCCGACACGTCTTCTTCAATTCCTCAAAAACCGCGCGTTCGCGCATGACTCCCTTGCGAATTATGCAGGAAGCGCGCTCTCGCGTGGCATTTCCTTGCAATCTGTGGAATCGCCGCCCCTTCGACACTCAGGAATCATGCTCTCGCGCTCTGGATCTCCAATCGATTCGCGCTCTGTCGCTCGACACCTCCCCGCGATCCCTGCGTGACCGACGCGTCGAGCGACCCGCCCGCCTTGACGTGGCCGTCTGGGCCCGCCCGCCCCGCCCCGCCCCGTCCGTCGCGCCCGCCTGGTTCGGTCGCTTGCTTTTGTGTGGTCCTAGTCTTCCTCCCGCTACAGTCGAGATTGATTGGTAGGTCGACCCTGCCAAATCAAGGGTGCCCTTGTGTCCTGAGCTTCGCGACCCATGCCTTCTTACATTCCTATGACAATGTGGCCCTCCCAAGGGTCTTGTGTCCTCTCACGTGTCCTCTCCAATCAACCCCGACTGTAGTCTCTCTCGTGCTCCATCTTTCTCTCTCTCCGTTGCTCTTTCACTTTTCCCTTCCCCTGTGTTTGGGGGCTGCGCCAACTGCACCTGGCAGGTCAGGAAGATATGCCCCCTAATGGGGGTATGACCGAAGACGAACAGCGTGGGTATAGAGTTTTTGTGATGTCAGGTAGAAGTGTGGAGTGACACGCGAGCAGATACATAAGAACGAACAGTCTGAAGGTGATAGTTGTTGTCGTCGTCGTCGGTATCGTTATCGGTGTCGTTGTCGTTGTCGTTATTTTTGTTGTTGCTTTAGTTGTTGCTGCTGCTGCTGTTGTTGAATTCTCATTTCTGAAGAATAATTATTGTTGATCCCCCCACCGGTGCATACTGTTGTTTCTCAATCAAAGTGTGCCCCTCGACGCTCGCATACTGTTTTTTGACAGGGCAAGTCTTCCTGCTCAAACTGGGACCCTGGCCCCCGGGTTACGACAACAACGGCTCCCGCCTGAGACTTCCTTACAATTTAGCCAGGACCCCCGCTCCCGCCCGAGCACTTTATTCAGGAATCGCGCTCTCGCTGGGGACTTCCATGCAATTTATTAAGGAATCGCTCTCTCGGCGCTCTGGAGTCGCGCTCTCGCTGGAGACTTGCTTGCAACTTACTGAAGAATGGCCTTGCGTTGGGATTTCCTGCAATTTGCCCAAGCGCCGCGCTCCCGACACCCAGGCACCCAGGAGTCGCGCCCGTTGTGGCCCCATGTGCACGCCCTTCGTGGCCCCGCTGTCGCCATTTGTGTCCCCCTCACTGTCCTACGTGGCCCAGTTGCTACCCTCAGTGGCCCCACAGTTGCCTTCTGTGGCCCCGCATTATCTGCACTTCGTGGCCCCCGCTCGTTCGCGCTCTTCGTGGCCCCATACGCATTCCCTTCGTGTCCCCGCTGTCGCCCTTCGTGGCCTATTTCGTGCCCTTCGTGGCCCTGCTGTCGTTCTCTCTCGCTCTCGCTTTCGCTCGTCGTCGCCGTCGTCGTCGTCGTCGCCGTCGTCTTCGACGTCGTCGTCGTCGTCGTCGTCGTCGTCGGGTCGGTCCCCTGTCCGTCCCTCTTGGGGTCGGGTCGACGGTCCGCGGCCGCCCCGCCGATCAGCGCTGCCGCTGGCCAGGCCGACGGTCCGCGGCCGCCCCGCCGCTTGCCGGGGCCCGGCCTGCAGGGAAGACAGGTATTCCCCCCAAAAGGGGCTCGATCGAAGACGAAGAGGGCGGGTATCGAGGGTTGGGGGAATACGCGTTATTGGATACTCGAGCATATAAGGGCGAACAGTCTTAAACTTAAACTTATTATTATTATTATTATTATTATTATTATTATTATTATTATTATTATAAGTCTTGTTATTGTTATTGTTATTGTTGTTGTTGTTGTTGTTGTTGTTGTTGTTGTTGTTGTTGTTGTTGTTGTTGAACTCTCACTACAGGAAAATAATTGTTGATCCCCCCTTCGGTGGCCACTGTGTTTTATTAATTGAAGTGCCTCCCCTGGGGCTCGCAACCGGTTTTTAACCAGGGAATGTCACTAGGCTCAAACTGCGTTAACGGCCCCCGGATTACAACAACGGCTCCCGCCTGAGATGTCCCTACAATTTAGCCAGGACCCCCGCTCCCGCCTGAGACTTCGCATTTTGTTCAGGAATCGCGCTCTCGCTGGGGACTTCCATGCAATTTGTTCAGGAATATGTCTCTCTTTCGGCGCTCTGGAGTCGCGCTCTCTCTCTGGAGAGTTGCTCGCAACTTATTTAAGAATCCCGCTCTTGGACTCAAGCGCCGCGCTCTCGACACTCAGGCACCCAGGAGTCGCGCTCACGCTTAGGACTCCCTCGTAGCTTACTTAGGAATCGGGATTTCGCTGCCCTCCGTGGCCCTGTTGCAGCCCTTCGTGGCCCCCTGGCTGCCCTTCGTGGCCCCGTTGCAGCCTTTCGTGGCCCCCCTCGCTGCCCTTCTGGGCCCCGGTGCAGCCCTTCGCGGCCCCCTCGCAGCCCTTCGTGGTCCCGTTGCAGCCCTTCGTGGCTTCCTCGCTGCCCTTCGTGGCCTCGTTGCAGCCCTTCGTGGCCCTGTTGCAGCCCTTCGTGGCCCCTTCGCTGCCCTTCGTGGCCCCCTCGGTGCCCTTCTTGGTCCTGTCGCAGCCCTTCGTAGCCCCTTCGTTGCCCTTCGTGGCCTCGTTGCAGCCCTTCGCAGTCTGTCGCTGTCCATCGTGGCCCCATATATGTATGCCCTCCGTGGCCCCCGATTGTTCGCGCCCGTCGTGGCCCCATATGCATGCCCTTCTTGGCCCCGCAGTCGCCCTTCGTGGCCCCCTGGCTGTCCTACGTGGCCCCGTTGTTGTCCTCAGTGGCCCCGTCCTTGCCCTCTGGCGGCCCAATATACGCATGCCCTTCGTGGCCCCCGCTCGTTCGCGCCCGCCTTGGCCCCATATGCATGCCCTTCGTGGCCCCGCAGTCGCCCTTCGTGGCCCCCTCGCTGTCCTACGTGGCCCCGTTGCTACCCTCAGTGGCCCCGTCGTTGCCCCATGTGGCCCCGCACTATCTGCCCGTCGTGGCCCCCGTTCGTTCGCGCCCCTGGGGCCCCATACGCATGCCCTTCGTGGCCCCGCTGTCGCCCTTCGTGGCCCCCCTCCTGCCCTTCGTGGCCCCCCTCCTGCCCTTCGTGGCCCCGCTGTCGCTCTCGTTCTCGCTCTCGCTCTCGCTCTCGCTTTCGCTCGTCGTCATCGTCGTCGCCGTCGTCGTTGTCGTCGCCGTCGTCGTCGTCGTCGTCGTCCTCGTGGTCGGCCCCCTGTCCGTCCCTCTTGGGGTCGGGTTGCCGCGGATCAGCGTCGCCACTGGCCAGGCCGTTGGTCCGCGGCCGCCCCGTCGCTTGCCGGGGCCCGGCCTGCAAGGAAGAAATCTATACCCCCCCGAAATGGGTACGATCGAAGACGAAGAGGGCCGGTACCGAGGGTTTGGGAAACACACGTCGACGGACACTCGAGCAGATAAGAGCGAATAGTCTTAACATGATTGTTTGGGTTGTTGTTGATATTGTTGTAGTTTTGTTGTTGTTGCTGTTGTTGTTGCTGTTGTTGTTGTCGTTGTTTTGTTTATGTCGTTGCTGTTGTTATTGTTTTTTGTTGTTGTTATTGAGATTGTTGTTTTTGTTGTTGCTGTCGTGATTTTTTGTGCTGTTGTTGTCGATGTTGATGTCTCACTGCTGAAGAGTATGTAGATTTGATCCCCCCATCCGGGACACATATGTGTTTTTCAATTGAAGTGCCCTTTCTGGGGCTTGCATCCGGTTTTTTATCAGGGAAAATCTTGGCTCTCAGAATTGTTGTTCGCCCCCGGTTTGCAACAACAGCGGCTCCCGGCGGATGATGCTTCACCATTTATTTCAAAATCGCGCTCTCGCGCGGGACATCCTCACAATTTCTACAGGATTCGTGCTCTCGCGTGGGACGTCCTCGCAAGTTATTCAGCCGCCGCGCCCTCGACACGCAGGGATCATTTTCTCACGATTTATTTGGGAATGGCGCTGTCGCTCCAGACTTTCTTTCGTTTCCTGCAGGACGCACGCTTCAGCCACGTGTTTTCTGCTCCTAGCTCCCCTGCTGCTACTATCTCTCGTGCTGCATTCTCCTCCCTCCCCCTTGTCCCTTCCTTCCATCCGTCCTCTCTTCTCCTGCCTTAGGGTCTGCACGAAATACACCTGGCCTGTAAGACAGGTACATACCCCCAAGTGGGTACGGTCGAAAACGATCAGGGTGGTATCGAGGCTTTACGTGATGAGTGTCCTGCGAGCAGATATGAGCGAGCAGTTTTACAATGTTTGTTGTTGTTGTTGCTGCTGTTGCTGTTGTTGTAGTTGCTGATGTTGGTGTTGCTTGTGTTGTTGTTGTTGCTGCTGTTGTTGCTGTTGTTGTTGTTGTTGATGTTGTTGTTGTTGTGGTTGTTGTTGTTGTTGCTGGTGTTGTTGTTGTTGTTGTTGTTGTTGTTGTGGTAGTTGTGTTTGTTGTTGAATATTATTCCTTCTAAAGAATTATTATTGTTGGGACCCCTGGTGCGCGACCTCTGCGCCGCGCCTAGGCCGCAGCTACATTTTCATCATTTTTTCGCGAAAGCTTCAGAAAAGTGGATGAGTCCGGATCCGGTTGTTTTGTTGACCCCCGTTTTCCCTTGCAAAAAACAATAGAAAATGAAAATTCTTGTTCTTACTTGATCAAATTGCAAGAATCCCTTGCAAAAAATAAGGTAAAGTGGACATTCGTGCGCGCAAGACGAAATCCTTCCAAAACCTTAGGTTTCGTAGCGATTTTAACATAAAAACATCAAAAACCCAATGGTTTTTTAAGAAAAAATTGTCAAAATGTCCTTCCGCGCGCGCTGTCCGAATCCCACGAAACCAATGGTTTTTCAACATTTATGTTACATGAGCTCGCGCGAGCTACTTTTTCTTGTTCTAACATAATCAAATTTCAATAATCCCTTGCAAAAAATAAGGTAAAGTGGACATTCGCGCGCGCAAGACGAAATCCTTCCAGAACCTTAGGTTTCGTAACGATTTCAACATAAAAACATCAAAAACCCACTGGTTTTTCAAAAAAAAATGTCCAAATTTCATCCCGCGCGCGCTGTCCGACTCCCACAAAACCAATGGTTTTTCAACATTTATGTTACATGAGCTCGCGCGAGCTACTTTTTCTTGTTCTAACATAATCAAATTTCAATACTCCCTTGCAAAAAAAAAGTAAAGTGGACATTCGCGCGCGCAAGACCAACAAAAAACACGACGATCTCAGGAACTTGCCCCAAAAATGTGACCAACTCCGCTCTCTCTGTCTCTCTCTCTGTCTGCTCTCTGTCTCTCTCTCTGTCTGTCTGTGTCATGTATTGTATGTCACAATTGCAGGATGCTGGGCACACGCGCGCCCCGAATAAGTGACCAAGTTCTGTGGGTGTGTACCCCACGCCAGTGTAGTAGCCACGGTCGTCCGCACGCCACGAAGTGAAGTGTCCCAACGTCATAGGGCGGGAAGCTGGGTTTGGGTGGTCGCGAAGAGTCGTTTGGATATTTGGTAGAGCTTGAACTGCCCCCCCACGAAGTGGGGGTATTGTCTCGCGTCGCATGAAAACCCTGGCACTGGTGAGAACACTGAGCGTTCGGGTAAAATGATTGTTGTTGTTGTTGTTGTTGTTGTTGGTGGTGGTGATACTGTTTCGGAAGGAGGACTATTGATGATCCCCCCGCTTCCCATGGTGATTTCCAATAGAAGTGCTCCTCCCTTGGCTCGCATCCTGTTTTTTTGCAGGGAATGGCCTCCTCCTCAAATGGTGCCGTTGGCCCCTTGCGTACGTCGATCCCCCCTCCAATGACCACTCTATTTTTCAATCAAAGTGCTCCTCCCGGGGCTCGCACCCATGTTTTTTTGAGGGAAGGTGAAATATTACCATATCGGGTTGTTGGCCCCCGGTTCACGACACCAGAGGCCCCCGCCGGACACTTTCTTTCAATGTACTTCCAAGTCGCGCTCTCGCGCGGGATATCCCGACAATTTATGCAGAAAGCGTGCTCTCGCGCGGGATTTCCTCGCAATTGTTCAGACGCCGCGCCCTCGACACTCAGGAATCATGCTCTCGTTGTGCATTCCTTCACGATTTACGTAGGAATCGCGCTATCGCTAGAGATTTCGTCGCGATTCATGCAGGACGCACGCTTCAGCAACCTGCCTGCTTGACCTGGCCGCTTGGGCCCGCCTTCCCGACCCGCTCGTTAGGGTCTACCCGCCCGATCTGCCCGTCTGGTTCTGCCACGTGTTTTCTGCTCCTGGCTCCCATGCTGCTATTCTCTTTCATGCTCCATCTTCCTCCCTCCCCCTTGCCGCTTCCTTCCATCCGCCCTCGCTTCTCCTGCCTTGGGGGCTCTGCGAAATACACCTTGTGGGCAAGGAAGATATATACCCCCAAGTAGGTACGATTGAAAACGAAGAGGGCGGGTATCGAAGGTTCTGGGATGTACGTGTTGGATGGCACGCGGGCGCGTAAGAGCGAACCGTGTTAACATGATGGAATCCTGATTTCTAGCAGATAGTTATTGTTGATCCCTCCCCTCCAGTAACCATTGCATTTTTCAATAAAAGTGTTCCTCCTTGGGCTCGCACTTCCTTTTTACAAAGGAATGCGAGGGGTCACCAAACTGCGCCCCTGGCCCCCTGTTTACAACCAGAAGAAATAATAACACCAGCAACAACAATAACACCACCACCAACAACAACACTTACAGAAACATTAATATTAACAACAATCATATCCGCACTAACAATAACAACAACGGCTCCCGCCTGATACTTCCTCACAAGGTATTCCACAATCGCGCTTTCGCGCGGACAATTTCTGCAGGAGGATCAGGAGGCGGATGAGGATGAGGATGAGGATCAGGAGGATGATGACGATGAGGATCAGGAGGAGGATGAGGATGATGATGAGGATGAGAGGAGGCGGCTGAGGTGGACGATGATGAGTGAGGATAAGGATGAGGAAGAGGCGGTGGAGGAGGATGATAATGAGGATGATGTTCAGGGGGATGGTGATGGTGATGACGATAATGATGATGAGGGGATGATGATGATGATGATGATGATGATGATGATGATGATGATGGTGATGGTGATGGTTGTGGTGGTGGTGGTGATGACGATGATGACGATGATGATAATGATGATGATGATGATGATGCTGATGCTGATGATGATGATGATGATTATGATGATGATGATGATGATGATGGTGATGATGATGATGATGAGGAGGAGGAGGAGGAAGACCCCTGACACGTCGGGAGCATCCGACAGCATGTCGAGAACAAACCGAACGGGGCCTTCTCCCCGCAGGAGCCCGCCGCGCTCTCCGACAGCCTGATCCGGGGCCTCAGCTCCCCCGCAAGTCTGCGACACGTCTGCCTGTCCCTGCGGCGCAGTGAGGCCTTCATCCCCTGGGCGTCGCCGCGGCGACGCCGACGACGGCGACGGCGACGGCGACGGCGACGGCGACGGCGACGTCTTCGTCGTCGTCGTCATCGTCGTCGTCGTCGTCGTCGTCGTCGTAAGTCATGGTCGTCGTTGATGTGTCGTCGTTCGGACAGGCCCAGCTCCAGAGCTTTGCGGGACGCTCTCAGATCGTCCTGGAGCGTCCTGGGACGGTCGCCGCGCCCGCTGCATCCTCCAGGCCCGCTGGTCCTCAGAGATTTCCGCTCCGTCCTCGTCCGAATCTGTATCCTCATACTACAGTCAACCCGCATAATCAGGATGGGCAACCTTCCCAAGGGCACCCTTGCATCCTTGCCCCTTCGGCCCATCCTTGGCCACTTTCGCTGGCCGCGCCCCCCTCGAAAAGCCTAGAAATGCCCTTTCAAGGGCCTCGCATCATTCTCGGGCGTCCTTCTTACACGGGTTGACTGTGCCTTCGTCTTGACTGTTTGGTCGTCGAGTTCGCCCGTCTGCGTCGGCGCTCACAAGCGCTCCCAGGCGCTCCCAAGCGCTCCCAAGCGCTCCCAAGCGCTCCCCTGCGCTCCCCGGCGCTCCCCGGCGTTCCCGATCGCTCCCAGGCGTTCCCAGGTGCTCCCAGACGCTCCCAGGTGCTGCCATGCGCGCCCAGGCGTTCCCAGGCGCTCCCAGGCGCTGCCTCCCAGGCGCTCCCTCCCAGGCGCTCCCCGGCGATCCCAGGCGCTGCCCAACGCGTCGTTTCGGATGCAATTCCTGGGGGGTTCATAATCAGCACCGTCGCTGGCGCATCCGTGGTCGAGGCCAGGCCTCATTTGGCACGCTCCCGTGCAATCCGGGGCTAATCTTGTCTCACTGTTGAGCCCCAGGGTTCCTCCAGCCCCATTCGGCTTAAGATCAGCGGCGAGCCCAGGGGGGAGTGAGAAGGGGCGGACCTTCTCAAAAGGCTCGGAAGCCCTCCCGGCCTTCTGATAAGTTTCCTAAGCCTTGCCCGAAGACAACAAACCTCTCAGAAGGTGCGAGGGCTTCTGAGAGGCCACGCCGCCTGCTGAGAAGGCCCTCTCCTTCTCACTTCCCGGGTGCGCCTGGTCGCCGTCGACGACTGCGGTGGCAAGGTCGACGGCGGCGGCGGCGGCGCGACGGCGGCGGTCGCCGATCTTCGGCGGCGAGCGCGGGGGGAAGTGAGAAGGAGAAGGCCTCTTCAGGAGGCGCTGGGGCTTTTCAGAAGGCCTTTCGCGTCGCGCCTTCTGATAAGTAGGTTTTCTGTGCCTTCGGGGAAGGCTTAGGACACTTCTCAGAAGGCCAGGGGACTTCCGAGCCTTCTGAGAAGGCCACCCCCTTCTCACTTCCCCCCTGGGCTCGCCGCCGAGCCGATCTATCGACGATGCATCGCCGAGCCCAGCTGAGGTTTCCCCCCTTGAGCCGAGCCCCCATTGACGTTTCCTCTTAGAGAGGGTCCATGAGGTCACATGGCATCTCCGGGGGACCTTGCCTGTCCAATTAATGGAAACCTTCTCTTGTATCCGACGCCGGTTTGGCGCGGATTCGGCGCGGATTCGACGGATTCGATGCTGATCCGATCCTGATTCGACGCGAATGGAGATGCCATGGAACAGACAAGGTCCCCCGAAGATGTAGCATACCTGAGGGACACGGGTCCTGGGGTCTTCCCGCCGTTTTTCTAGTTGCTCATGGCCCTTCCCCGAACCCAGACCTCGGGCAGATCGAGTTTGTCGATCCCGCAGTTTTTGTTTACTCTCTCAGCCCTGCTGTCGTTGGGTCCTCCTTTGTATCCGCAGCGCTCCGCGTCGCCTCGCGCCCGCGTCTTCCTGTCTCCATCTCGCGCTTCCTGGTAATCATGTTACCTCTCGCGCCGCACCACCAGGTGTGTCCGCAGGCTGGGCCGGGCGTTTCGCTGGAGACCTCCCTACACACAGTGTCTTCCTGAAAGCTGAGATCACTTCAACAGGCACACGGAGGGGTGTCTAGGCCTCCCAGATGGGGTCGGAGTAGATGGGGTCGGAGGGTCGCGCCGCATCGGCGATACATCGCCGATGCCGCTCGATGCGGAGCCCGATTTTCTCCACGCCGACGTCGCCGATGCGTCGCCGACGTCGGCGATGCATCGTCGGTGCATCGCCGATGCATCGCCGATGCATCGCTGATGCATCGCCGATGCATCGCCGATGCGGCGCGATCCTCCGACCCCATCTACTCCGACCCCATCTAGGAGGCCTCTAGGGTGGCTGGCCGTCTTCAAGGTGCGGCTCTCGCCCCTGCACCGCGCACGCTCGTCTCAACATTTTTTCCAGGAGTCACAAGGATTCACCACCTACCAAACCACCCCAACCCAACCCGAAGGCTCAGATTTACCCTCGATTTCCAGTGGGGGGGGGTCGGGGAACACTGAAAAAACACGTATGGAACCCTTACCCCCCCCAACCCGAAATTGGGGTCTTCGGGTTGGGTTGGGGTGGTCTGGTAGGTAGTCAGATTCCGTGACCCGCAGTGCCAAACCGTGCAACAGCTACATCCCTGGGAGGCGGCTCTTTTTCAGACGTGGATCTTGGCTTGCGGCTTATGGAACTTCCATGGCCATACTTTCGATCGAAGTTGTGCAACACCTACTCCGATGGGGGGCAGATCCGACTTGAAGTGGGCTATCACTGGGCTTCCTGTTTGGACTCATTCATCCTGCCACTGTAGTCGATCCCCTGCTCGAAATCTGCGCCTCTTGTAGCCAGAAGGATGGAGGGTGGATCCTCTACAGAACCAGGGCTCGCCTGAGTGGCAGGCCTGTGCTTGTCCTCGTGATTCAGGGGTTATATCGGGCATGTCCCTCTACAGGAGGAAAATTTAAAAAACAGTAAGCAAATCGTCTGGGGACGATGTTTCGGCGATGTTTGACAATGCTTGATTTTTTCGTGATATTGTTAATTTTTCGTCCAGTATCCGCCTGTAGGGGGACATGCCCCGACCTAATTCCAGGGGTCGCTTCCGCAGTTGGAATGGCTTACTTGTAGTGATTTCCAGAGAGGGGGCTTGGGACGGGAGGGTGTATTTCGGCATCGTTGGTCCTCCTCCTCCTTGCTCCTCCTCCTCTCCCTGCCCCTGCTCTCCAGCCGCGTGCCAATCTTTTGGGACACCGCTCACGAGTCTCCTCGCACCACGGGGAGCATCACCAGTGGCTCCAGTGGAGGGGCTCACGTGGCGCCCCCCCGCTCATTCCGGCACACCACCCTCAGGCGGATCGTGCTTCGTGACGCCAGCCACGAGGCGCGGTCCGCCTGAGGGTGGTCCCAGTCGAGGGGGCCCACGTGACGTCTCTCCGCGCATCTGGGCACACCCCCGTCGCGGAGTGAGAGCCCCGCGCATATGGCTCTGCAGGGCGTCCCGCCGCCCCTCTCGGCACACCCCTAGCGCGGATCGTGCCTCACAGGGAGGAGCTCCGTCGGTGGCCCCATGCCGTGGAGGCGCTCGGATGGCGGCCCCCCCCCCCCGCCCATCTCAGGGCACCCCTCACGCGGATCGTGCCCCTCATGTCGGGGGTTGCTAGATGTGCCCCTGGCCCGAGGTGCCGAGGCGGCCCCAGCTTTCCTCTCCATTTTGGAGCCCCTGGGCCCCCCTGCGGCCTCGCGAGGGGTGCTCTGGAGGCCGTGGGGGCCTCCTTGGAAATCCTGGGGGCACCTTGGGCCAGGGGCACCTCTAGCAGCGCCCGAACACGTGACCACTCAGAGCCCCCGTGGAAGAGCGAGCCCGCATGGCGCGCCCGTGCCGATCTCGGTGCCCACCCCGCGCGAGCGATCCCACGTGTGTGGAGCTCCACCCGCGGCCACCCGCTGGTGTGGATCCGTTGCCGGGATGCTGTTTGTGGGCGTGGGGCATTCGGGGGCACTCGGGGGCTGCGTTCCGAGGAGGGAAGCGAGGCACAGACATCAACTCTTCGGAGCTCCGCGCAGATTTCTCGGAGCGGCGCTGGGCCCGCCCTCCTGAGGCGGTGCTTCCAGCGCCGCCGCGGTCGTGAAGGGGGACCAAACGCAGATTCAATAATTTCGCGCGGACCTCTAACGGCTTATGTTTACCGTCAGTCCACATAGTACGGATGGGCAACCTGCCCAAGAGTACCCTTGCATCCTTGCCTCCTCGGTATGTCCTCGGCCACTTGCGTTGGCCAGGCCCCGCTCGAAAAACTTCGAAATGGGCGTTCGAGGCGCTTGTATCCTTATCGCGCATCCTTACTATACGGGTTGACAGTGCGCCGTTCCTCCAGATTCGGCGACCCTGGCGGGCGGGCTGTTCAGAAGCTGCTCTTGGGTCGCGGAGCTGCCCCCAGGAGAGGGGACGGCGCTTCCGGCCCGCGAATCCGAGCTCTGGGCCCGTGGGCCCAGGGCCGCCTGCTGAGGCGATATCGGGGCGAAGGACTGGTCTCGGGGAGAGGCCCCCGGGGTCCAGCCCTCAGGCCCCCTTCCCGTGAGCGAGGGGCTGAATGTAAGTCGGGCCTGTCCCTCTGCAGGGGCAATATTCAAGAATGGTCAAAAATAGTCAGGGGACGATTTTTCTATTATCTTTGACGATTTCTGTGTTTGTTTCAAGTTGCACTTTAAACAATCCGCCTGTAGGAGGACGTGCCGGGCCTAAGGCTAGATGCTCGTCTTGGTGATTGTCCTGGGGCCCACCTAGCGGATTTGTTCGACTCTAGTTCCCCGCACGTTTCGTGGGGTTCTGCTTCTCTTCTCAGCCGCGTCCCACCCGCGCGAAGCCCACACTTCACCTACCTGGTGAGCCCTCCCACCCACATGGGATCTGCGCTCCCACACAGCTCCCCCTCTCTCCTTCTCTTTCTCACCTTTACTCGCGCGCGCACCATACACGAACGAACATGCTGTATGACGCAGCACGACGCCCGCAAGATACACTCGTATGCAACCGTACACGCATCATACACACACGCAAGACACGCAGACGCGGACCGCACTCATATACGCACAGCACACATACAGCACGCATACACACACAGCGTTGCATTTTCTCCGCGCCACATGGGGGTGCGCCGGCGGTGGTCCCTCACCGCGGCTTCTATCTGTCTCCGGGTCGCGGCGTGGCTTTCTCTCCACACCTCAAGGGGGTGCGCAGGGCGTCGTCCCGATGAAGGGCCCCGGAGGCCGACCCCGAGCAACACCGCCCAGGTTGAACAAGTCACATCGCCGGGCATTTGGGCCCGCGTCGCTCTGGGCCTCCCAGCTGGGGTCCCAGCAGACTGGCAGATGGTGTCGGAGTATCGCGCCGCATCGCCGATGCATCGGCGATGCGGCTCCGTGTGGAGCCGGAGTTCCCCCGGCGCCGAAGGCGCCGAGGCATCGCCGACGCATCGCCGATGCACCGCCGATGCACCGCCGACGCATCGGGAGATGCAGTGGCGATGCGGCGCGATCCCCCGACTCCAAACCGAATCATGACTGAGTTCTCGCTTGCTGGTTTGTGCCAGCAGTGGTTGGAGGATTTGCAGGACGGCAATTCAGAGCCCCGAATCATCAGGGGTAACTCGGGTCAGGGATAACACGGGTTCGTTTTTCGGGAATCCAAACCCGAGTTACCCCGGACCCGAGTTACCCCGGATAAATCGGGCGTCCAAGAGCCCCGAATCATCAGGGGTAACTCGGGTCAGGGATAACTCGGGTTCCTTTTTCGGGAATCCAAACCCGAGTTACCCCGGACCCGAGTTACCCCGGATAACTCGGGCGCCCAAGCAATGTGGATGCGGAGTGGCAAAGAGTTGGATCACCAGGGGCACGGCTTTGCTCTGGCCAACTCGCCACCGAAAAGTGGGTCAGCGAGCTCTTCTGCCGACGAGACGGAGCTGGTTTCTTCGCCACGATGCCTCGTGGGGTGACTTCGAACCTTGGACCCCCTCTTGGAGACCTGGTCGCGCGCCGCCGCCGGCCGCCCGGCAGGCCCGGAGGCTGCCCGGCGGCGCCTGCTGCCTGTGCGGCCGCTCGGGCCCGGGCAGGCCCCGCTGCGCCCTGCGCGCGGGGGCGGCCAAGAGGGGTGCGCTCCAGAGGAGGAGGAGGTATCTTTCCTGCTAGCTTTCCCTCGCTTTCCCTGTTTTGTCAGGAGGGAAAAAACACACAGACACAATGAATCGTCGATCCCCCAGAAAATATGGGAAAATATGGGAAGTGGGGGGGAATACAGACACCCAGAAAATATGGCAAAATATGGGACATATTTTTATTTGTGTGTATTTATTTGTGTGTCCCAGGGCCCCTTCATGTTGGGCCTCCTGGGAGGCCACCGTCGCCACCGCTGGATTCTCCTCGAAGTACTGGTCCGAACGCACCCTCAGGGAGAGGTCCAGGGAGTAACGGCATCGGTGCCTGTTGGCTTCCCCCTTCTTATGACCAGGGGGGCGAGTCTCGTGGCTGGGCCCATGACAGCTCCCAGCTCTCAGGGCCCCTCTTCTTTCAGTGCGTCCCGTGGTCCCCCCTGGTCCGTGCACCTGCCTCGGGCCATGCTTCGCGAGCCCCCTCTCGGACACCCTTCTCTAGGACTCGGCCGCGAGCCTGGGGGGGGGGAAGTGAGAAGGAGAAGGCCTTCTCGGAAGGATCGGAAGTATTACCGCCCTTCTGAGAAGTTTGCTAAGCCTTCCCCGAAGACGCGGGAAACTCCTCAGAAGGCGCGAGAGCTTCTGAGAAGTCCCGCCGCCTTCTGAGAAGGCCTCCTCCTCCTCCTCCTTCTCCTCCTCCTCCTCATTTCCCTCCCTCGCTCGCCGCCGACCTTCTCCACGACGCCCCCGATGCTCCTCCGCGCGGGGGCGAGGTTTCGGCGGCGCGCCGAGGGAGGGAAGTTTGGGTTGCTTCGGGTCCGCGGCTCGAGGCTTTCGGGCGTTGCCGCCGGCCCTCGGCGGCGTCCCCTCCTCGGCGAGGCGCTCCGGCGGCCGCGCCTCGCCGAGGGGCGCTCCCGGGGGGCGCCCGGATCGTCCCGAGCGGCCGCGGGAGGCCCGCGGATGGAGCCGCAAGCCAGGCGACGCTGCCCATCGAGTGGGCAGGGCGCGAGCCAGGCGGTGTCTTGGCGGTGCCTCGGGGCGGCCTCGCTTCGCCCTCGTTTCGCAGCACGGGCCGGGCGGGGGCAGGACGGCGGAAGACGAGAGCAGGACGGCAGGACGAAGAGAGAGAGCTGCTTGGCTCCGAGCCCCGTGCGCGGGCAGGCGTCGTCAGAGAGCGGCGGCGCTCCGTGGAAGGCTCGGGAGGAAGCCTTCCCCAGGGAGGCACGCCCCCTCCGCCCCTTCCCCCCCCCCCCCGGGCGTGTCGCCGAGGTTTAGAGGCTTGACTACTTTTCTCCGCCCCAGAGAATGTCTTGGCCTGGCTCGGACGTGTGGATTTGTCTGCCTCGGCGAGGGCCATCGAGGAGCATCGTGACCATCCTGCGAACAAAAAAACGAGCGCACGGCATCAAAACAGGCACGGAGAATGAACGTCCGAGCGATGGGGAGAACTTGTCACAAGCAGCTCTGTTTCTCTGCGTCGTTCTTTCTGGGGGGGGGGCAGGATGTGTCCGCTCCCGCCGGCGCCTACAGCCAGCAGCAGCGTATTCGTGGCGAGGCCCTGGTCCCTCTATGCCCGAATCCCTGGCTGGAGTTATGGCCACGCTCGCAGGACAGCCTTGCGACGAGCATCACAGTTATCAGCACGCTCGGCAAGGCGAGTCGTGTTGTACATGTTGTCGCTGTCCGCTCCCATCTACTGATGCTCAAAAACAAATATAGTTGTTTTTTTTTCCCCCGGCAGTATCGGTCTCCCGGGCGTCGCTTTGGGCCCCAGGGTTTGTCGGAACCCGATGGGGGATGAAAAGCTTGCCCAGATGGACTCCGGGAGGGGAGTGCGAATGATCTTTTCTGCAGATTTAGTTCCAGATATCGAATGTGTCGGACCACGCGAATTGCACAGAGTTTTCGAAGTTTCCGCCTCCAGAGGCCGTCAACGGGCCCCAGGACTGTCAAATATTCGACGCGGGGATCCCCATATGTTCTAGCGCTGCGTAGAAGGTGTCTGAGTGCGAGCGGAAGAGAACGCGAACGTCTGAGTATGAGAGAGTTTGGGCGGGACTGCGTTCGAGTATAAGTGGCTGGCCTGGCTGGGATGCGACTGACTCACTGACTCTGTGGCTAAACGATTCTGAATCTGAGTGTGCCTGAGAACGAAATGAGTCTGAGTGTGAGTGATTTTGAGTGTGAGCCGATCTGTGGATGACTGGCTGATGCAGCATGTCTCAGCATGCCTGGGTCTGGGTATTGGCGTGCGAGGACAGTAATGAGTATGTTTGAAAGTGCGTTTGCGTCTGAGCGCCTGGGTGTGAGTGGGTCTGAGTGCGAATGAGTCTGAGTGTGCGTGACTACGAGCGAGTCTGAGTACGAGTGGGCTTGTATGTGAATGAGAATGGAGTGTGAGGAGGACTGGGTATGAGTGATAGGATCTTGGGAGTTACTCGGGCTTCCTGGGGCTTGCTCAGGCCTCTTGGGATGCTCAGGGCCGCCCTGACATGTCCTAGAGCTCGGGGGGCCTTCTGGGGCCCCTGGGGCCTCGGGGGTGTCCTGGAGCTTCCAGATACAAAGCGCCTGGATGACCACCGCGTAGATGCCCCCAAATGCCATACTTGCTACATTGCAGTGGTCATGGGGCTCTTAGACAGCAGACACGTCTCCCGCCCCAAGCGGACATTCTACCACCAATCTGGGCGCGCACGGGTTCCCCTTCCCCTCCTCCTTCTGCCCCCTCCTCGCTGCTCCTCGATCGTCGTCGCCGCCCTGGTCGTCGCCGCCGCGGGCGCCGCTTCCGCCCTGTCGTTGTCGTCGTCGTCGTCGCCGTCGTCGTCGCCGCCGTCGCCGCCGTCGCTGCCGTCGCCGCCGCCGCCGCCGCCGCCGCCGCCGCCGCCGCCGCCGCCGCCGTCGTCGTCGTCGTCGTCGTCGTCGTCGTCGTCGTCGTCGTCGTCGTCGTCGTCGTCATCGCCGGCGCAGGTGTGCCGTGGAGGCCGCTGGGCGGCCCTGCGCGCTGCTGAGCCACTGCGGCGCGTGCGGGCGGTGCAATCGCAGCCGCGCCGCGGCGGCGGCCGCCGCGCCGTGCGCCGGGGCTCTCGCCGCCTGCCGCAGACGTCGGGTCTGAGGAGCGAGGAGGGGTGCTCCGCGGACGACGTGCGTGTGCGCCGTGCTGTCTCTCCGCCCGCCCGCGCCCTGTCTCCCCAATTAGGGCTTCGCGCGCCCCGCCTAGCTCTTAACCGGAATGGGCCCGCTCCCGACCCGCCGACCAAAAAGTGCACCGTGCTGCCGCTCAGCCGCCGAGTCTCGGGTGTCGGGTCCTTCCCATGTCCTCCCCCGCGGCCGAGACCCCTTCCTGCCCGCCTGCTCCCGCGCCCCGTGCCCGGCGCGCCTCGGCGGTGCCGACCCCCGCGCCTGCGTCCGCTGGCGCTGCCGAGGAAAGGGTGTGCACCGTGTCGCGTTGGCGCTTCTCGGGGCATCGTCGAGCCTCGACCCAGGAGTGGCACGGTGCATGGCATACTTGGACGGCCCCCAGGGCAAGAGAATTGTGCACAGTACTGCGCTGGGGCGGGGCCTGAAGGGAGTCCAGGCATGGTACGGTGCATGCGCGCTGTTCTCGTGTCGGGGGCGGCAACGGGGGGGGGTGGATGATTAGGGGAGGTGGATATCATGGCGGGGGCCATGAGATCTGCCCAGGTTTCCATGCGCTTCCCCTTATTTCAATTCGTCCTCGGCCCCCCCTCTGGGCCGCGCACGTGCTGGCAGCCATGGTTTGCGCCCCCACCTCTTTTACGCCCCCCTCTTGGCTGCCCAGGATCGTGTATGAGGAACGAGGAGGCTCGCCCTTCGATGATCACGGTTTTTCAGCGTTTTCCCTGGTCGCGTAGGGCTTGCCGGATCCCCGCGCGAGTGGCCGCGGCCCTGCGCTCCGGCGGCCGGCTCGGTGCGATCGAAGTCGGCATGCGGAACGCTGCATGGAAGTCCCTCGGGGCGTCGCTTCCAGTAGCAAGTCGTCGCTTGGGGGCTTTCGCTTGAGATATCATCAGGACAACCTAACCGCGCCCTCGCGCGGGAAAACGACCTTCCACTTGACGGCGCTACTTTCCACGTGCAAGTTTCTATGAGACCGCACGCTCGGGGCACCACTTTCACTTGAAGCGAAGCCCTGAGCGACTTCCTTGTATGCATCGGGGGAAGAAACGTATCTGTTTCCGCATCCTCGCTGGCCAGGCCCATGGGCTGCGACCCCGGTGCGATAGGAATGGGCACGGCAAGAAAATGGGTACGAACACCACAGCAGCTCTCGTCCATTTGGGACAGGATTCGCGGTCTGTGTCGCCGCGGGCGGTGTTGTGCATGTGAGACAAAATGCCGCCTGCCCACCAGCGGCTTACATCGGTCTTGGACGACTTTCGCTGGTGTGAGTCGGGCCCGTTTTCCAGCCTCGGTCGTCCAAAGACCAGCGTCGGCGAAACTCCTGGGCGTCCGTATCCGCGGCCTCGCGGGCCGGGCCCATGCGCCGCGACCCCACGGACGCGGGGCGTTTTTGTCGCGGCCGCCCCGCGCGGAACGTATCCGTGCGATCGCGTAACCGCGGAATCGCGCTCTGGAATCCAGACCGCTAGGGGGCGTGGATTTGTCGTTGATGTGTTTTTCTAGTGGCGTCTAAAAGTTGCCCCGGCGCCGAGCCGCTCACCTCCACGGACCCACGACGATCGCGCTCGCAGTCGAGGGGCCCAGGGTGCTACGCGGGGGCGTCCGCACAAAACGGGGGTGATGATTCGCGGGGGGACGGAGATCCTGGCGGGGGCCACGCTGTTTCCCCAGACCGCACGCCCCCTTTTTTCAGGAGGGAGAAAAACACAGACACAATGAATCGTCGACCCCCCAGAAAATATAGGAAAATATGGGAAGTGGGGGCGAAGACAAAAACCCAGAAAATATGGGGATTTGTTGTTTTATTTGTGTGTATTTATTTCTGTGCCCTGGGGCCCCTTCATAATTATCCTTCTTCTGGTGCATCCCTGGCCCCCGCCTGGTCCGCGCACGTGCCTCGGGCCATGGCTTGCGACCCTTCCCCCTCTTGGGCTTGGCATCGCTCGGACGTGAGCATTTTTCCTTCGGCGAGGACCATCGAGGAGCATCCTTGATCAGTTGGCGAAACAGCCACGCACAAAACTGAAAAAAACACAAGGGATGGACGTCCAAGCGACGGCGAGTGGACGCCCCCATCTTGGCCGCCCTCCGTGCGCTGGCCCTCCCGCCCCGCGCGCCGGGGCTCACTCGGAGGGTGACGGCGGGCGCAGGGCTCGCGTGCCAGCGCTCTAGGGCGCGGCGGCGAGCTGGCAGCCCAGGAGGTGAGGGGAGGAGGGCGATGAGGGCCGAGGGAGGAGCGGGGAGGGAGGAGGTGGAGGAGCGAGGGCTCGAGGCAGGAACAGAGGGATGCTGATGACGATGACGATGACGATGATAATGATGATGATGATGATGATGATGATGATGATGATGATGATGATGATGATGATGATGATGATGATGATGATGATGATGATGATGATGATGATGATGATGATGATGAAGATGGTGGTGGTGGTGGTGGTGGTGATGATGATGATGATGGTGATGATGATGATGATGGTTGTGATGATGATGATGATGATGATGATGATGATGATGATGATGACGATGATGATGATGATGGTGGTGATGATGATGCTGGTGATGATGATGGTGATGATGGTGATGATGATGGTGATGATGATGATGAGGAGGAGGATGAGGAGGAGTGGGAGGAGAAGGAGGAGGACAAGCAGGACGATTAGGATGGGCAGGAACAGGAGCAGGAGCAGGATCAGGAACAGGAGGAGCAGGAGGAGCAGGAGGAGCAGCAAGAGCAAAAGGAGCAGGAGGAGGATAATGAGAGGGATGATGTTGTTGTTGTTGCTGCTGTTGTTGTTTGTGGTGTTGCTGATGCGCTCGTTCATGACAATGAACAGCAGTGATGATGGATGCTGCTGGTGATGATGATAGCAGTGATGATGATGCTGCTGATGACGATGATGACACGTACGATGATGACGATGATGATGGTGTGGTGATGACAATGACGATGATGATTGGGGAGGTGGTCATCATGATGACGATAATGATGATGGCTCGGGGCGATGATTATGCTGATGATGCTGATGATGATGACGACGATGATGATGAGTATGCTGACGATGATGATGATGATTCTGAACATTCCGACGATGATGACGATGATACTGTTGATGATGATGATGATGATGATGATGATGATGATGATGATGATGATGATGATGCTGCTGCTGCTGCTGCTGCTGCTGCTGATGATTATGATGCTGATGATGATGATTATGATGATGATGCTGATGATGAGGATGATGATAATGAAGATGATGATGATGGTATATGCTGAAGATGATGCTACTGCTGATGATGATGCTGATGATGTTGCCGATGTTGATGATGCTGATGCTGATGATGCTGATGCTGATGATGCTGATGATGATGCAGCTGATGATGCTGATGATGCTTGTGTCGATGACGATCTGATGATGCTGCTGATGATGATTATGGTGATGATAATGATGCTGATGATTATGACGATGATGATGCTGCTGATGATGATGATGCTGATGATGATGATGCTGATGATTTTGTTGATGATGATGCTGACTATAATGATGCTGATGCTGATTGTGACGATGCTGAGTCTGATGATGCTGAATATGCTGATGATGATGCTGATGAAGATGATGATGCTGATGATGATGATGATGCTGCTGATGTTGTCGATGCTGATGCTGATGCTAATGATGATGCTGACGATGCTGCTGTCGATGATGATGATGCTGCTGCTGATGTTGATGATGCGGCTGCTGCTACTGCTGATGATGATGCTGCTGCTGCTGCTGATGATGATAATGCTGCTGCTGATGCTGATGTTGATGTGGCTGCTGCTGCTGATGATGATGATGATAATGATGATGCTGATGCTGATGCTGATGATGATGAGGCTGCTGCTGATGATGATGATGATGATGATGACGATGATATTGATGATGCTGACGACGACGATGATGATGATGATGGTGGTGGTGGTGGTCGTGATGATGATGTTGATGATGCTGCTGCAGATCGTTTTGCTGATGCGTTTGCCGATGATGATGATGAGTATGATGATGATGCGTATCATGATTATGATGATGCTGATGATGATGATGATGATGATGATGCTGATGCTGATGATGATGATGATGCTGATGATGATGCTGATGATGATGCTGCTGCTGATGATGATGAGGCTGCTGCTGCTGCTGATTATGATGATGATGATGATGATGATGATGATGATGATGATGATGATGATGACGATGACGATGACGAAGATGATGATGCTGATGATGATGATGGTGACACTGATGATGATGATGATGATGATGATGATGATGATGACGATGGCGATGATGATGATGATGA
>CAUYUJ010017300.1:0-140000 GCA_963575745.1 Prorocentrum cordatum
CTGGGCCCTGGGATTGTTAAAATAGCGGCTTGGGCTGGAAAGCTAACCCCAGGGAAGGGGCCTAGGCCCCTGGGGGTTCACATGGTGAAACACAAAACGACGCCCGGCTTCTGGAAAGTTGGATAACCATGATACCCGCCAGAAGCAGAAATCGAGCTGGATGTCCAGAGGTCCATCGCCGTGACGACGGTGCGCTTCCGGGGGCGAGCTCGTGCCGCTCCTCCCCTTGTCGGCTCCCACGCTGATCACACTGACGAGCGGGGTGCGCTTCTCCTTCGCCCCCTCCCTCTCCAGAGGCCCGCGCGGCCCGCCGGGGTCGGCGCCGGACCCTCCGGCCCGCACGCCCGCTGGAGCCGCCCCACGGGCAGGGGCGGCGCAGCGCCCGGGAGAGCCGCGCAGAGCTCGGACAGCTCACGCCTCCCTTGGATCCCCGACGCCACGACCCTGCGACCGCTAGCGAGGCCTGCCCCTGCGGGTCCAATCGGCCATGGGGCAGCAGGCAACCCCCGCGGGGCTTCCACCTGGCTTGGCCGCGCAGCGCCGACCCGGGAGAGATTCGCGCAGAGCTCGGAAAGCTGACGTCTCCCTTGGATACGACGCAACGACTCTGTGACCGCTATCGAGCCCTACCCCTGCGGGTCCAATCGGAGAGGGGGTATCGGACATCCCCTTCGGGGGCTCACCTGGCTGCACACATCCTTCAACTTCTGAGCCCCCGGCCGACTTTTCAGCAATCTGGCTTGCAAGGGTCGAGGTCACGTGAGGTTGCCGAGCGGAACAATCCAACACTGCGGGGGATCACAATGGGAGTCCTTGACCTCGCATGTCCGTGGTATCTCTCGGGGCGGATCGATGCGCGAGGGTCCCGAGTGCCCCGAGTCGGGGCGAAACCGCCCAGAACAGAGAAAGGCGGCGCCCCCAGAGCCCGGGAGACGACAGGTCTTTGCCGGATCCGCCTGGAGGAAGCCGAGGACAGAGAGTGCTTCGACCCATGGCTGCAGGCTTCTTGGGCGTGCCAGTGCCCCAGTTGATCAAAGTCCCCGCTTACGTCGGTGGAGGTGGATCAATGGAGAGGGAGCATGTTGCCAAATCATTTCCAGATGTCGAACACATACTTTAAACGAGGGCTAAGCATGTTTAAACATGTTATAAACATGTTCAAAACATGTTTCCTACATTTTAGACACATTTAGAACTCAATGATAGGACTGTTAGGGTGTACATTGTCGTGGCATCCACAAGCTTATGTGGCCGTGACACTCGGAGTTGTTCTTTCTCCTGTCTACCTGACCCCCAGCCCATCACCAGCAGTGAAACGGCCCAGCTGTGCTTGGGGACTCGGCCGGAGCACATCGGTGCGATCGCGAGCACGCAAGGGGAGGGATAGGAGAGAGGTGGACGAGACAAGCTAGGTGCGCTCGCGCCTTATCTGGTATCCTATCCCTCCTTTTCATCCCTCCCCATTGCGCTGATTTTCCCTGAAGCGCGGACGCGTGCCATAGCCAACCTGGAACTCCACGAAAGAACCCATCGTCCCATCGTGCTTTGTGCGGGTGGAACAGGGGAACTTGTGGGACCTGGGCGACCTCTGTGGCCTGTGGGGCCTGTGAGACCTGGGACACCTGTGGCACCTGTGAAACATGTGGGTCATGTTGGAAATGGGGGACCGCAAGAGCACCATTCATTGTAACCAGCCGGATGGTACAAAACCATACGATAGGCAAAACATCGCGCGCAATTCCGATGCGTTAAAACGCAGGACGCGGTTGGACCAAAGTTAGCAAGCACGAAAGAAAAAGCTCGGACGCGCAAATCACGCGTGTAAGCAACCAGTACGCAGAGTGGGGGGCTGACACTCTCAGCACACGCTCGGGGGAGAGAGGAGAGTACTGTGCCACTGCGCAGGAGGAGAGGGAGGAAGAAGAGGACGGAAGCCGCAGAGGCAGGGCAGCAGCTGTTTTTGCTTGGGTGGGGGGCGAAACGATACCGATACCGCGACTCCGCGGACGTCTCACAGGGTGCGTTCTGACCAGCACTTTTCGCCGAGAACCCAGCCGTGGCCTCCTCCGAGTGCTGCTGTCTCTTGCAGAGGGGCCCGAGAACGCGCAGCTCTTCGCGTCCCTCGAGAAGCACAAGCGGGCGGTGGAGGTTCCGCCCGCCTGCGCCCTCGAGCGGGACCTGCTGACGGGCGTCCTCGCGGGCATGCAGCCGCTGCAGGCCTGGGTCTGATCTCTCTGGAGCGGCGCCCCTGTTTTTGTGATGGCCGAAGAAGCAGACACGGCACGAACACCCTCCTCCTCCTCCTCGGCCTCCTCCTCCTCCTCCTCGGCCTCCTCCTCCTCCTCCT
Source organism: Prorocentrum cordatum (assembly GCA_963575745.1). Lineage (NCBI taxonomy): Eukaryota > Dinophyceae > Prorocentrales > Prorocentraceae > Prorocentrum > Prorocentrum cordatum. Next base: position 2,348 of record CAUYUJ010017300.1, read on the forward strand.
CGGCCTCCTCCTCCTCCTCCTCCCTCCTCCTCCTCCTCCTCCTCCTCCTCCTCCTCCTCCTCCTCCTCCTCCTCCTCCTCCTCCTCCCCCGTCCTCCTCCACGGTCGGGAACCGTTGCTGACGTGTCGCGCCGCCAGTGTTGGCCCACTACCCTTCGGCGCGACACGCGAACCACGCCAGGGCCACCAGGCGTCCGTGTCCCGAGCTCTCCCGTGCTTCCCGCCCCGCGGAGCGGAGCGATACGCTGTCCGCCTGCAGGGCGCAGCACGTCGACGGGGCCGCCGCCGCCGCCGCGACACGCTCAGCCGAAGTTGCCGAGCGTGAGCTGTCGGAGGCCCTGCGTGGGTGCGTGGATGCAGCCGGGGCCCTGCAGAAGGAACCCTTTTCGTTGAGGAGGGGCTCCGTGTTCCTCAATTGTTTCACAGCTTGCCCAACGTTTTCCTTCGGCTTCCGAAGGGAAGTCGAAGCTCAACTTCCGGAGAAAAGGGGCCTCGTTCCTTATTTGGGGCTCCTTAGGTCAGTGCCCCGACTGTATCACAGGTCGGCGCTGGACACGCAACCCGGCTGGCGGCTGCTCCGGCGCCGCCCCTGGGGCGCTCTGTGCTCCAGCGAGGGGGGGTCCAGCGCCGACCCAAGAATCCGCGCAGACCTCCGGCACATTACACATGGTTCGTTTCTAAGTCTTCGGAAGTTCTTCGAGTTTTGGGGGGCCCAGGATCCTTTCATTTCTAATTGTTCTGTCCTGGGCCTCTTCCTGGCCACTAGGGGGCCAGGCACAATTAGAAACGAGCACAATTAGAAATGAGCACGATTAGAAATGAACGGCGTGTATGTTTATGCAAGTGTCTGTTCTTCCAGATGAGGGCGGTCTCACCTGCATTAGCGGCATCCTGTGCTGGCGGTGCGCTAGGAGCCCGATTAGACTTCACAGGTGTGTCGGAACGGGTGGGGGAGGCTGCTCTAGGCTTGTTGGCCGGAGATCCTGTTGTTGCATGCGAGCAGTTCCTGTACAGCCGAGCATGCCCAGCTCTGCATGTCTTGACCTTGGGGCGTAGGCAAGCGCCGGGGGAAGACACCCTCTCTGAGGCGCTGGTCGGATGAGAAAAGGCGCGCGCACAACCAAGATGCTGAATTATGGACGGCTTCGGGCTCAGGAGGAGCTTTGGTGTCAGGGCCGCTCCCTGGACCTAGGTCGGGGTCCCATTCGCAGCCGAAAGTCGCCGTGGCCAGGAAGGTCTCTCCGTTCCTTCTTGTGCGGGCTTGCCGATCGTTCCCGGACCTGTCGCCGCGCGGCCTGTGACCCCGCGGGCCTGCTGGTTCCGCCCGCTGCGTCGTGCGAGGGTGAGGAGGAGGATGAGGAAGAGGAGGAGGAGGAGGAGGAGGAGGAGGAGGAGGAGGAGGAGGAGGAGGAGGAGAAGGAGGAGGAGGAGGGAGGAGGAGGAGGAGGAGGAGGAGGAGGAGGAGGAGGAGGAGGGGAGGAGGAGGAGGAGGAGGAGGAGGAGGAGGAGGAGGAGGAGGAGGAGGAGGAGGAGGAGGAGGAGGAGGGGGAGGAGGAGGGGGAGGAGGACCAGCCTTCTCGTGGGCAACGTTGGGCGGGGGGGCGACAGGCTCAGAGGGGGGGGGGCACTGACCCCCCAATCGCCCACTCGTCGGCGAGAGGGGCCCGGTCTAGCCCTCTGCCGCTGCTGTGAGCCTCGAGGATCGAGCATCGAGGTGCAAGCTTCGAGATTCGAGGACCGGCCTTCTAGCTTCGAGGTTCGATGCGAGGCTCGAGCTTCGAGGCTCGAGCTTCGAGGTTCGAGGATCGGGGTTGGAGCTTCGAGCTTCGAGGTTCGAGGTTCGACCAGCGCCCGCGGGCACTCCGGCTCAGAGAGCGCTGCGGAGGCAGCTCTTTGCGTCGCGCGGGGACCTTGACATCCGACGATGTGATGGCTTGCCGCGCCCAGCCCCAGGGGTCCCCACCCCTTCTCCGGGGAGAGCGTTGCTTTTTCCCACCAGGTCCGTGCCCGATGGCCCCGGTGCCCGATGCTGGGCCCCAGACGCCGAAAATTCGTCGGGGAACTCGCGGAGAGTGACGCCGGTCAAAGAACGCGGGACATCGAGTGGGTCGAGGTCTGCTGGTGCTCCCGAACGTTGGCCCTCGGCGCAGGCCGCTGTGCCACTGGGGAGGTGGCATGGCATTCTTCATCCTCGGACTGTGGCCCATAGTCTCCGAAGCCTCATGAGCTTCCACTGGCCCCCCCCCCAAAAGAAAATGCGGGACATCGAGACGCTTGCCATTTTGTCACGGCTGTCGTCGCGGTGGCCGCGGTTCTGGGTGCACGTCGGCCCCGGGGGATGCTTGCTCGTGAGGCGAACTCCCGCCCCCGGACGGCCCGGTGACCGACACAGGTTTGACGCCAAGGTTCCGTTGTATTTTCACGTCGACATGAAACCTCAAGATGTAGTTTCATCCTGAGGGCGCGTAGCGCTCGCCCCCTGGGCCACCACCCCTCCAGTGACGGCAACGATCGGACGTAGGGGGGGGCCTGGATTCCCCCAGCCCACGTGCTGGCGCCACGCGCGCCGCCGCGCACCCCCGCCCCGACGTGGCCCACCCCGCCCTAGCGTAATGGTTACCCCGGCCCCCCAACCTACCCCACCCACCCACCCACCCGGGTAACGACCGCTACTCGGAAGCTGAAGAACAAGCAGCAGATCATGTTAGCTAGCGTGGGCCCTAAACCGTGCATGTCTAACAAAACACGGTGCGCAATATAACTGGAACAATCCATGTTGCACAGTATATGTGGTGCCACCGACGCGTTGCGCAATGTATGCGGTGCCATCAATGTTGTGCGAAATACGTGGTGCAATCTATGTGGTGCACTTATTTCCTTATCGCAGTGAGTTGTCCACTCCACTGCTCGCGCAATCATTCCTCCGACCCACCCGCAACTTCGTTTGCAAATCCCACGCGGCGGCGATCTCGATGAGTGCTTGGACTTGGCTAGTTCATCTCTGCGGCTGCGCTAGCCCGCGCATGCTCGCGCGCGCGGCGGCCAGACAGTTTGGCGTTACCGACGCGGCCGCGGTGGCGCTGACGCTGGGCGCTTCGTGCGAGGCGGAGACTTGGGCGGGCGCGGTATCATTGCAACGTCGGCAGCGGTAGACGCGATGATGGTAGTAGCGGTTTTGGTGTCGATGGTGAAGACGACGACGGCAAGGCCAGTGGCGGTGCCGATGCTGATCATGCCGACGACGATGTGCTGGGAGGGAGTTCGACATGTGTGCGCGGCCGACGCGCGAGAGTGACCCGCATGGTATTATTTGACATGGGCCGTGCCCCCCCCCAGCACGCGCGCAAGGGCGTTCGAATGATTTCGACGTGCGGCGCGAGGGGCTCCTTTGGTCGTTTTTTGTGTATATATATATGTAGATACCTTATACAAGAAATGAGACATCGATGGTGTTTTGAATAATTCGCATGAGGGCGAGCGCAAACACGTTTGACAACTGATGTTATCAAAACATGTGTTCTTTACATGTTTTCGGGACAATCAGTTTTGAACTCCCTACGAAAGCCAAGGGTAAGCCGCATGCGCGCGCGACGACACGCTCGTGCGCACCTCGCCCCGTTGCTGATGCAAGCGGTTCTTGCGACAACACGCGCGCAAAGGGTGTTCGAGCGATTCCGACACGCGCGCGCGAGAGGATCGCTTGGTAGCAAGTTATTGGTATGACCATGGGACCGATAGTTATTTTGAGAATTCGGTAGGGCCCGAACGCAAGCTTGTGTTTGAAGTATTTTACTGCGAAACCATGTATAGTTTTATTTGCTGGGGCATTCGATTGTGAAAGCATTTTGACACCTAGGGCTGTTGAAGGATTTCGGCATGTGCCCGCGACGACGCGCGCGTGTGCACCTCGTCCCATCATTGCAAGGTTTTTTGGAAACTGATGGCTTCGAATCGACGAGAATGCGCGCACAGAAAGTGTTGCAGGGGATGGAGGGGGTGGATGCCAGCCTGCCGGGGATGGTACGAGCTCATACGTAGGATGGGCGATGGAGCAGAGTCATGTGCCAGTTGCAATGCGAAAGTGGGTGCTGTTAGTTCCTGGCAGGGGGGTAGATCCGAATATTTTCAAGAACGGAGAATGTATGTCGTGCTCTTTTCTTTTTGCGGTGCAATCGACGTGGTGCTGTCTATGTGGCGCATCGTACGCTGTGCTATCTGTGTGGTTCAACCTACGTGGTGCAACTGACTACCCTGCACCGCGCTTGACCACTCCACTGCTCGCGCAAACATGCCACCCACCCACCCGCAACTTGGTTCGCAAAATCTCTTAAGACCGTGACGGTGGGTACCAAATGGCACTTACCAACGACAGCGACACCGACGACGACAGCGACAACGACGACGACGACGCCGCCGACAACGACTACGACGACACCGACGACGTCTCCAACGACTTCGACGACGCCGACAACAACGACGACGACGACGACGACGACACCGACGACGACGACGCCGACGACGACGACGACGACAACGACGACGACAACGATGACGACGATGACGACGCCGACGACGACAACGACGACGCCGACGACGACGACGACGACGTCAACGACGCCGACGACGGCGACGACGACGACGACGGCGACGACGACGACGCCGACAACGACGACGAATACGACGACGACGCCGACGCCGACGACGACGACGACGAAGACGACGACGACGTCGCCAACGAAGACGACGACGAGGGAGGAGGGAGTACGACGACGGCGACCACGACGACAACGACGAGGGCGACGACGACGACGCCGACAACGACGACGAAGACGACGACGACGCCGACGCCGACGACGACGCGAACGACGAAGAAGGAGGAAGGATGGCGACGCCGACGACGGCAACGACGAGGGAGGAGGGAAGACGACGACGACGACGACAACGACGACGACGACGACGACGGCGACGAAATAGGAGGGACGACGACGAGACGCCGACGACGGACGAAGACGACGACGAGGGAGGAGGAGGAAGGACGACCACGGCGACAACGACGACGGAAACGACCACGACGCCAAAGAGGTCGACGACGAACACGAGGAAAGACAGAGGACGACGTAGGCGACGACGACGACAACGACGCGGGAGGAGGGAGGACGGCGACGACGACGACGACGACGACGCAAGAGCGCGCGCGCATGCTTTTGTTGAAAATCCGTGTTGCGAAACCTTGGTTTTTTGTATGTTTTTTGGACGCGCGATTTCGAAATCCTTCCGAAACCGATGGGTTTTGAAGGATTTCGGCGCACGCGCGCGACCACGCGCGCGTCTGCACTTCCGCTTATTTTGTGCAGAGGGTTCTCGCGACGGCACACGCGCAAGGGCGTTCGACAGATTTCGACATGCGCGCGCGCGAAGCCCGTTTGGTAGCATGTCGTGAAAATCTTGAAAAACCTATGGTCTTCTTAAGATTTCGCAAGAGCTCGCGCGGAAGTTTTTTTAGCAAATTAGTGTTGCGAAACCATGAGTCTTTGCATGTTGTTTGGAAGCTCGATTGCGAAATCCTTCCGGCACCGAAGGTGTTTGAAGGATTTCGGCATGCGCGCGCGACGACGCGCGCGTGCGCACTTCCGCTTATTTTGTGCAGAGGATTCTCGCGACGGCACACGCACAAGGGCGTTCGACAGATTTCGACATGCGCGCGCGCGAAGCCCGTTTGGTAGCATGTCGTGAAAATTTTGAAAAACTTATGGTCTTCTTAAGATTTCGCATGAGCTCGCGCGGGAGTTTTTTTAGCAAATTAGTGTTGCGAAACTATGTGTCTTTGTATGTGTTTTGGAAGCTCGATTGCGAAATCCTTCCGGCACCGAAGGTGTTTGAAGGATTTCGGCATGCGCGCGCGACGACGCGCGTGTGCGCACTTCGTCTCAGGTTGTCCAAGGGATTTGCGAAAAAGTGCTATGGTAGAACAGAAAATGTCACCGCATAGTGTTTTTTTTGGATGATACGATTTCATTTTAAGGATGGACGAGTGTGCAGATTTTATATATATACATATATATATATGTATGCGAAATTATAGTATCCCATCCCAAGGGGAAGCGTTAAGTCCGGGGGGGGGGTAGAGTCTATTATTGTTTTATTTTTTTTTTAAAAAAAGGAGAATCAGCGCGGGGCAATCTATGCGGCACAACCGACTGATGCAATTACCATGGTGAAATATATGTTGTGCAATTTGCGTGGTGCAATTTATGTTGTGCAACCGACGTGGTGGAATTAAATATCGCGGAGTTGTCAACTGCATGAGTCGCGAAAACATCCCACCCACCGCTGGCTGGCGTACCGTTGCGGTCGCGATAGCGTGCGCAAGCTCGCGCGCAGACCGGCCAGTTAGTCTGGCGCGACCGACGTTGCTGCGATGGCGCTGGCCTCTTGGGACTTCCCAGCGCGTCTCGCAGGCCGCGCTGGCGCGAGGGCACTCCAGTGCGAGTCGGTGGTTCTGGCGGGCGCGGTGTCATGGCATGGCGACGCCGGCAAAAACGGACACGATGGTGATGATAATGGCGAAGAGGTTGACGATGATGATGGTGCTGATGCGAATGATGATGTTGATGATGATGCGGATGATGATGGTGATGATGCTGATGATGATGATGATGATGATGATGATGATGGTGATGACCTCGACGACCGCAAGGCCAATGACGGTGCCAACGTTCGTCACGCCATTGACGGCGTTCGTTTGTCAGCGGCGGAGGTGTTGGAAGGAATTCTTCATGCGCGCGGTGGTCCGCATGGTGTCATATGAGACGGACCGTGCCCCCTACCCCCCGGCAGAATCGCAACGGCGTTACAATGTGTTCGAATCACAAACAACAGCGATGTTCGCCATAAGAGTTCGCAGGAGCGCGCGGGCGACATTTTGTCCAGCAGTTGAGCAACACAGTTTTTGTTTATTTCTACATACGTGTTCTGGACCTTCGATATGAACATCTCTGCGACACCCAAGGTTTCCGGCATTCCTGGCATGCGCGCGCGACGACCCGCGCGCGTCGGATTTGTGCCGCGAACTAGTAGTTTGCAAAGGGTTCGTGCTAACTGGCGGTTTTTGATGCGCGAGTGCACTTGCATTTAAATGAACGGCAGGGCACAATTCAGTCCAAATCGCATTGTCACAGGGTGGCCCGATAATTCTGGGGGATGGGGGTGGGAATTATACCCGATTACTGCATTGAGCAAAGAAGAATCTACGCGTTGCTATCTACATGGTGCAATTAATTGTGGGCCGCAGTGAGCTGCCAATTCTTTTGCACGCGAAGTCACCCTACATACCCACCCGCACCGTGGTTTGCACAACGACATCGGCGGCGATTGCAATAAGTGCTTGGTTGGCGCATCGCTGCGGCCGCGCTAGCGCGCGCAGCCTCGCGCGCTGAGCGGCCAGCTAGGCTGGCGCGGCCGACGCGGTCTCGGTTACGCTGACCTCTGGGGACTTCCCAGTGCGTCTCGCAGGCCGCGCTGGCGCGCGGGCACTTCAGTGCGAGTTGGTGGCTCGGGCAAGCGCGGAACCGTGGGACGTTGGTAACGGCAGTCGCGATGATGATAGCACCGATGTTGATGACGATGGCGACGGCACAGCCAATGACGGCACCGACGCAGTTCACGCCGATGGCGATGATGGTTCCTACGTGTCGGTGGTGATGGTTCCGGGGAGATTTCGAAGTGCGCGCGCGGCCGACGGGCGCGAGTGGCTGATATGAATTGACTGCGGTCGTGCCCCCACCCGCATCACGCCCGCAAGCCGTTCGAATGTTTTTGGCATGCACGCGAGAGGCCCGCTCAATCGCATGCGATGGAAATTCTGTAATGGTTTAGGTTCCCGCAAGAAGTCGCAAAATCGCGCGCGCCAGCTTTTTGCATGTATTTTGGGAACCCGATTTTAGAACTCTTGCGACCCCGATGGTTTTGGAAGACTTCCGGCATCCGCGCGCGACGACGCGTGCGTTTTGTCCATTTATTGCATTGAATTTTTGAAAACTGATGATTTGCGGTCAATGACCAACGACTTTGCGCGCATCGTACTATCTGACAGGGGTGAGTGGGGGGGGGTCAAAAAGTGCCCCCCCAGGCATGGTACGAGTGATGGTTTAACCGAGCGACGCGGCACAACACTTCGCAAATTGTATTATCCCATGGGGAAACTGATAAAACCTGGGGGGTCGATCCCAATTGTTCTTGGCATTGGAGAATAAACGAATGCCCAGTAGTGAATTGTCAAAACGTGGTTTGCAAAACCCATGCGGCGGCGATGGCAACCTGGCGCATCGCTGCGGCCGAGCTAGCGCGCGCACAGCGGCCAGCTAGTCTGGCGCGACCGATGCGGCCGCGGTGGCGCTGACTTCCCGAGGCGTCTCGGTGCGTCTCGCAGGCCGCGATGCGGCGCTGTCGCACGAATGGTTGGCTCGGGCGGGCGCGGCATCATGGCGACGCCGACAAGGGCAGCCACGATGATGACAGTAGCAGTGCTGGTGATGGTGACGATGATGACGATGACGAGGGTACGGCCGATGACGGCGCCGATGGTGATCACGCCGATGTCGATGATGGCGGCCACTTCTCGGTGATGGACCTGTTGGAATGGTTTCGACATGCGCGCGCGGCCGACGAGCACGAACGGCCTGCATTTTAGTATTATTTGACATGGGTTGTGCCCCCCGACAGAGCCGCAAGGGCGCTCACATCATGTCGACATGCTCGCGCGAAAGGCCCGGTTTGCCGTCTGTGGTGATCATGCCGAATACTGTGCCGCAAGAGCGCGCGTCCAGATATTCTGTAGAAAAGCAAGGAAGACAGGTTGGCACGCTATTGGTTGTTTTACTGACATGTGTTTTGGGAACCTCTTGAAACCCGCACGAAACTGGTTAAGCATACGCGCGGGACGACGCGCGCGGTCTTGATGTTGTCCCATGTGTTGCAAAGGGTTCTTGAATCCCTTATGATTTTGATGATCCGGTGCGCGCGTATGGTATCATGCGAGTGGGATGAGGGTAGGTGTTTCAGGGGATTGGCTGGGATGATATTAGCTCATGTTCAACTAAACGATGGGCCACAATGGTATGTATGCCTAGTGGCCGTCGGTCCATCCCGCCACCGTGCCTGGGCTGTGGGTTAGAAGCCTCTTGGGTGTTCGTTTGGATATCGTGGGAGGCCTCTCGGTGGCCTCTTGGAGGCAGTTTTGAGGCCTCATGGGGTGTCTTTTGGGGCCTTTGTGGGGCCTCGTGGGGCCTCTGTGGGGGGCTGCTCCTGGGCTCTCTTGGGGCCTCTTGGGGTCCCCTGGGGGCCTCTTGGGGCGGAAGGCTTGAATTGTCGGTTCGTGTCCCCCCACTTGAGCCCATCTTGGGTCCGTCCTGGGGTCCTCTCGGGCGATCTTGGGCGCCTCTTGGGTCGTTTGGGAGCCCCCTTGGGCCGCGTTAGGGCCCTCTTGGGGACCTCTTGGGCCCACTTGGGGCGGTCTCGGGGCCTCTGGGGCACTCTTGGAGCGTCGGAAGCCCAAAAACGCGAGAACGCGAAGAAAAACACCAAAACACACAAGGAAAATCAATGAGTTGTGCTTCTTTGGACCCTCTTGGGGGTCCTCTTGGAGCGCCCGTAGGGCTCATTTGCGGTCTCTTGGGCCGTCTTGGGGCCATTTTGGGCGTCTCTGAGCGCTCTTGGGCTGCCTTGGAGGCCTCGCGCACCCTCATTTGGCGCTTTCTGGGGCCCTCTTGGCCCGTCTTGGGAACTTGTGGCTTCGTGAAAAGTCACGCGAGGCAGCCCAGGAACGCGCGGGAACGCCTAGGAAATTTGAGAATTTGCGGCCCCAGCCAGAGTCCTTAGTACAGAGAACAGAGAACACATAACAGCCTGGGGGGAACTCCACTTCGTGCCTCGAGGCACGGTGGCGGATTGCATTAACCCAGAAGGGAAACCGATAGACCTGGGAGGGTTTGATCCGAATTCTCTTCAGCAACGAGAGCATGTGCGATGGAATCAGCTTTGCGCACTTTAGGCGGCGACGGGGCGGCGACGGCGAAACATAGCCGCCAGACCGACAGTCAGGCCCGACGCGGCGACGGGGCGGCGACGGCGACGCCATAGTCGCCAGACCGACAGTCAGGCCCAGTTCTTTCGAAACGACGTAAAAAGTTCCAAGTACAACCGCTGTTTGATGAGCGCTCTTTTACACATTCTTTTGCCGATCGGCGCGGGCCCTCGCCCCCCCCCTCCCCCCCCTGGAGTAGATCTCGGCTGTCTCTGGCGTCTGTTTCGAGCAGCGGACGCACTGTCACAAACAGGCGCATTCATCAAGCAGGGGTCCGGAGCCAGACCCCCCCCCCCCTCCCCCCCCTCCGCCCAGTGCCGAGACGCCGAGCAAGAAAACGCCCACTAGGGCAAACACCGGATCGTCGGAGGTCCGACCGCGCCCACGCCCCCCCCACGCCCCCCGCGCGCGCGACGCGTGGCGCGCGCCCGCGGCGATGGCACTCAAGCGCATCCAGAAGGAGCCGGCGCGGCCCTGCCCCGCGCGGGCTTGTCCGCCCCTGCCCGCCCCGGGCGCGCTGCCGGGCTGCAGGGCCCGGGGGCAGTGCCGACGGGGTGGTCCCCAGTTGTCGGGAGCGGCCAAAAGTGGGGTGTTTCTCCGAAGGGCCTAGGCGACCCGTCCTCTTCCTCCTCCTCCTCCTCCTCCTCCCCCCCCCTCCCCCTCCTCTGCCTCCTCCTCCGCCTCCTCCCCCTCCTCTCCCTCCTCCTCCTCCTCCTCCTCCTCCTCCTCCTCCTCCTCCTCCTCCTCCTCCCCTCCTCCTCCTCCTCCTCCTGCTTCTCCTCCTCCTCCTCCTCCTCCTCCTGCTTCTCCTCCTCCTCTTCCTCCTCCTCCACCTCCTCATCCTCCTCCACCTCCTCCTCGTCCTCGTCCTCCTCCTCGGATCGCCTACGGCTCTGGGGGAAACCGTGCAGGGCCAACAGGGGGTGGATGACTAGGGGACGGAGATCTCATGGCGGGGGCCATGATATCTCCCCAGATTTCATGGAGCCTCTTCTTGTTTGTTTCAATACGTCCCTGTCCCCCCCCCCGCCCTTGGGCCGCGCACATGCCGCTGGCCATGATTTGCGCCCCCCCCCCCATATTGGACACCCCCCTCTTGGCCGCCCCCAACATTTTGAGTGCGCCTGCGGGTCAGAGATCGACCAACTTCATAGAAGCGCCACTGAGGGAGTCGTCGAAAGTGCATGGTCTCATGTCGCAAGTGCATGGTCGATTGTCGCAGGTGCATTGTCGAGTGGTTGTTCAAGCCACGGTTCATAACATGAGTGTGCCCATCGCAGGCCAGCTTGTGCGTTGTTGACGGTTTGCCTGACGATCTTTTGATTCGCGATGTGGTTGTGTTACCCATTGTGTCATGCGTGGAAAAAAGCGCCACCGAGGGATGTATGCACAGGTGGGCTGCTCTTTGGTAGTAAACTCGCCCCCTGTCGAGTTGCTGCCCCCCTTGATGGCCCCCTGTCGAGTTGCTCTGCACGCGCGCACACCCCCACCCCACCCCTCTTCACGAGCTGGCCGCACCTGTGTGCCAGACCGTAGCAGATCGGCTTTTTGCGCGATGATCGGCCTTTTGCGCGATGAGGGAAGGGAGGCGAGGATTGCATGGCGAGAGAATGGCGGAAAGCACGGCGAAAACCACCTGGACCCGACCATTGGCGTTTATTGCACGGCCCCGGGCGTTGACTGAACAGCCCTGCCCGGTGGATTCTTGCTCCGGGTGCGTCTTTAATAAACGGCTTCGCGTGCCGGGGCGGTTATTATCGGGGTGGATTGTCTGCCCTCGAGGGAGGGTCGCTGCTCGACGTACGCCGCAGCTGGATGGCCGCGGAGGCACGCCGAGCAGAAGCTCCCGGCCGTGCCTGCTGCTGCTCGCGGGCGGGAAGCACCTCCACGCCTGCGGCCTCGCGGGCCTGGCCCACTGGGCCGCAAACCCATGACTACTCCAGATTTCGTAATAAAGGGAGGGGGGTCTCATTTCGGGGGGGGTCTCTTCCAGGCTATCTTGGAGGGTCTGGGGGGGTCTGGGCACGATGTTTTGGAGGGTTCTCCCACGGGGGGGGGGGTCTGAAATGGCTTGTCTTGGAGGGTCCAGACCCCCTCCCTTTTATTACGAAAGCTGGAGTACACCCTGCTTGCCTCCAGGGTGCCCTGGGTTTCTTGGGTTCCGAGGGTTTTGCTATGCAAAGCGTGCCGTTCCCACACCAAAGACCAGTGGGCGTCCTGGGGTCTCGGGGTTGGGTTTCTTGTGGAAGGTTCCTCGTGGACGGGCCTCCACCGTGCGGCCTCGCGGGCCTGGCCACTGGGCCGCAAGCCCAGGACTGCAGGGGCGTTTGCCCGCGGATGCCCCGCGCGGAGCGTGCCCACGCCACCGCGGACCCACGGGGACCGCGCCCCGGAGACCTACCGCGAGTGCGCGCACCAGTGTGGATACGCTCGCCGCTCGTGCCCTGCCCCTCCGGGCAGCGGAGGGGGAGGCTGGGACAGGAGCGGGCAGGGGCGCGCCCGGCTCGCGCGAGACCGGCCGAGGAACTGACGGACTTGGGCAACGACCCGCCGGCAGCCGCGGGGGGGCGGCCGAGAGCGCAGGGGGAGGAGGGCACGAAGGATGCGGAGGAGGCCCTGGCAGTCTCGCGTTGTCATGAGGTAGAGCACGACGCACGGGTCTGGGCCCCCTTTCGGCTCCTGGGGGCTTTTTTTCGGGCCCTGGCGCCGCCAGAAACCTACTCGGGAGGAAGACCCTGTCCGCCGCTTCGTTCTCCCACTCCCCCTTCACCTTAGAGCTGTACTCAGCGATTTTTGTTTTGGGACGGGGCTCTTGGGCCTGTCTTGGGGTTCTCTGGGGGTCTGCTGGGGGCCCGACGGTGGTCTCGGATTTGTTTTTGGTCACGATGGCTCTACCGAGTTACCCCGGAGAGTCGGACCATTCTGGATTTTGGGAGGCTGTGCGGGGTGATCTCGGGACGCTCTTGGCGTGGTCTTGGGCCGTCTTGGGGGAGTCCCGGGCTGCCTTGGGGCCCTCTTGGGCCCCTCTCGGGCAATCCGGAAGGCATCCTGGGGCTCCCTGGTCTGATCCGACAATCTTCGGATGCACAAAAAACGAATCTTGTTTCGACATTCCAGTGTTCACTGTCTCCTAGGGCATCGCTGCAGGCCTCGTTGGGCGCCTCCTGGGGGATTCGCGGGAGTGCTGGGCCATCTTGGGCCGGTGTTCGGGCATGTCGCAGCCCCGTTGGAGCAATATTGGTTTGTCTTGGAGCCGCCAGGAGTCCGAAAAGTGCGCTCTTAGAGCGAGCTTGGTACGCACCTCTAACTAATTCGTTTCCCGCGAGTAGTTCAAGCTGACTTGTGGACTGTGTGTCAGGTTGTTGCGATGTCGCCTCTTCCTCCTCCTCCTCCTCCTCGTCCATTTTTTCTTGTACATAAACCCCCTCCTCCTCCTCCTCCTCCTCCTCCTCCTCCTCCTCCTCCTCCTCCTCCTCCTCCTCTTCCTTCTCCTGCTCTTCCTCCTCCTCCTCCTCCTCTTCCTCCTCCTCCGTCTTTCTCTTGTACATCAGCCCCTTGTCGCACTCCCAGGCGTGTGGGTAGGGCAGGCTGGACGTGTTGCCCGAGGCGCATGTCGAACTTATGAGTGTAAATCTTGAGTGTGGCGACAGTTTCGTTCCCGGAGGGCGGCTCGTTCTCCACATGTGGCGTTCGCCTCGGCGCCGCGCGCATTCGCCCCAAAGTCTGCGAAGACAGGTGGCTTTCAAACTTCGGTGCTCGCCCCACCGCCGCACACACAACGCCGTAGAGGCCTGCGGCAGCTCCCAGGATGGGGCGCGGCTCCTCTCCAAAGAGGTGGTGATCGGTGCCGCGCCGCGCGTGCTCGTTGCAGGCGTGCGCAGCAGCTGCAGGGCTGGAGGGCGGCTCCTCTGCAGAAGGCGGCGCTCGCCTCCGCGCCGCGGTGCAAGGCCCAGGACTGAGCTCCGGCACGAGCTGAGACTCTCAGGACGCACCCGTAAGATCAAGTTGGGCCCGTCCCTCAACAGGAGGAGTCGTCAAACATAGTCCAAACATAGTCTAGGGACGAGGTTGGGATTTTTGTTTCACTACTTTTGATTCTGTTTGATGTGCTTCTTCATTTGTCCGCCAAAGTCTGCCTGCAGGGGGACATGCCCAACCTAACCGTGATATTGTTCGCGGTGTTGAAGTCCCAGGGGTGGTGCTCTGGCACGACTTGGGGTTGTCAGGGCGCTACATGCATGTTGGTCCGCGGCGTGGGACTCCCAATAGTGGTTCGGGCACGACTGGATATTATCTGACGGTTGTCCTCCAACGGGCCACCCTCCGCAGTAGAAGATATTGTTGGGGTATATGAAGAGGGAACTTAGAGGGAGAGTGGTTTGGAATATCGTTGATGTGTCTTGCATGTAAACAACAAGCCCTTGCGTAACATCGAACAAGCGTTCTAAGATTCCACGGTTCATTTCAACGTTTCGCAAGCGCGGTGGCAGATGTGATGTTCCCCGTGGCCAGCGTCCAGGAGCAAAAGAGCGCAGGGCACACCTCGAGGGATGGAGCCCAGTGCTGTCAGAAGCAGTCCGATCTGCAGCAGGAAGACTGTCGAGACGATGATTGACCCTCCACCTCCTCTAGTTGCCACAAACCAAAAACGACGGGAGGTGCTGATCAGTGTTCAGCTTCCCGGGAGCCTCACCAGGGCCCTGGGGCAGTTAAGCATTGTTCTTGGTGAAAGTCCAGTCTTGGGGTAGGGCTTCACATCTCCAGGGTCCACGCTGTGAAACAATCACGACTTCGGAGCTCTGGTCAGGAACAGATCGGGTTCGGAAGGCTCGCGGTTCCTCACGTCATTTCATGTGTGTCCCTCTAGCGCTCCGCGTGCACTCAGGGACCTGTTTGGGGCTAAACAGGAGCTCTTTTCCTTAGCGTTCATTATGGCAACAACTTTGTTGTACCCTCAAGGCCACGCGACCGACGACCCACAACGGTCCACTTCGATTTGACCTGGCCGACTCGATATTGGCTCTGGCCCGACTTAGTCAACTCCTCGCGCGTGTCACCAAAGCCAGCAGTCAAGGTCCCGACGCAGCCAGCGTGCCATCCACCAGCTTGCAAGCTTGCAAGGATAGATAACAGGAGTTCCAACGAGAAAATAACGACATAGCCCCCTCATCATCCAAGAACAGTCTTACAAAGCGGAGCCAGAGTCAGCAGTTGCAGCGCCGCTCGGATCCACATGACACTATCGCGCTCGGGGGGGGCTGGGGAGGGGGGGGCGAGGGGGGCACCTGCGACTCTGGCCATGGGGTACTAATTTGCGCGGAAGACAACAAGCGCAGGGACTTTGTCGAACAAGTGAATCCGTTTCGGGTTCGGTACGTCGGGGGAGCCTTACATGGTACACGCTGCAAGAAGGCACGAATACCGACGGAGAGCACTGAAAGGGCGGACACACCCACCAATGTAAGCCGGCGGATCAGTCTAACATGTCAGATCAAGAGTTGAAGCCGAGATCCAAATTCAAAATTCGGCGAACGTTGTTGTAGAACGCCGCTCTCCGCCGTGGGGGCATCAATGCTCCAGCCGCCTTGTGACTGGCGCTTTACAGACGAGGCCTTCATGCTATACATACTGCTGTCGGCCCGCTAAGAATGAGCACGCTCTCCAAATCTCGTAGCGCCGAATGGACGAGGTCGCCGAAAAAGGTGGCCCCAGCCGCAGCCCCACGTGCCAGCTCCGACACTCCACCGAAAGGACATTCACACGGGTCATACCAGAATCTAAACAACGACCACAAGCAAGATGATTCCAAGCCGGTGACCTCTAGGATTTCGAAAGTTGCAGGAGGCCCCGCGAGCAACATACTCCCGCTCCGATCCGTGGTCAACGCCTTAAAAAGAGCGCACCCGTGGAACTTTCTTTACTAAGAGATGGGGCCCAGCTTCAAGCTACCCCCCTGCTCCCTTGGTAAAAGGGGGGGACTGCTTCCGAAGCTACCCCCTCCCCTCCTTGCATGGTTTTTGCTCAGCTGGGGGGTGCCCTAGCTGAAGGGTGGGGGGAGCGCCTGGAAGCTAACCGCCCCCTTCCCCCCTTTCGGGGCCCGGGCTTCCCTTTCCAAAAGGGAGTGGGGACTTCCGAAGCGACCCCACCCTTCGTTTTGTTTGGATGTTGTAGTTGGAAGGTCCCTGGCACAAAGGGGGGGGGGCTTGGAAACTACCCCTCCCCGCCCCTCCTTTCCGAGACCCGGGGTAAGCCCAGGCTCTCCTGTCCAGAGAGGGGGGAGATTCCAATGCTACCCCCCCTTTCCCCTCCTTCTCTTGGCATTTCCAGCTGGCGGGCCCTGGCTGAAGGGGCGGTGCTTCGACACTACTTATCTTCGTTGGTTTCTGGTGCCCCTTGGTTTTCGGCGTACTTGTTGTTTTCAGCGTCTCCTTGGTTTTCGGCGCTTCGTTGGTTTACTGTGACCCTTTGGTTATTGGCGCCCCTTTGGTTTTCAGCGCGCTTCTGGTTTTCGGCTCTCCTTTGGTTTGCGGCGCTTCTGTGGTTTTTGGCGCTACTTTGGTTTTCGGCGCCCCTTCCGGTTTTCTGCGCACCCTTTGTTTTTCGGCGCATTGTTGGTGTTTGGCGTCCACTTGGGGTTCGACGGCCCTTTGGTTTTCGGCGCCCTCTTGGTTTTCGGCGCTCGTTTGATTTTCGTCGCCCGGTTGGTGTTCGGCGCTCTTTTGTTTTCGACGCCCTTTTGGTTTTCTCGGCACCTTCGGCATTCGGCGCGCCTTCGGTCTTTCGCGCCCTTTGGTGTTCGACGCCCTTTTGGTCTTCGGCCCCCTTTTGGTTTTTCGGCCCTTTTGGTTTTCGGCGCATCGTTGTATTCGGCGCCCCTTTGATTTTCGGCGCCTCTTTGGTTTTCGGCGCTCATTTGGGTTTCGGCGCCCCTGCGGACTTCGGCGCCCGTTTTCGGCGCCTTGTTGGTCTTCGAAGCTCCTGTTGTTTTCTGCGTACCTCTTTGGTGTTCGGTGCCATTTTAGTCGGCGCTGCCCTGGTTCTCGGCGCTCTTTTGGTTTTCATCGCATTTTCGGTTTTGGTGTTCGGCGCCTCTTTGGTTTTCGGCGCCTCTTGATGTTCGGCGCTCCATTAATTTTCGGCTTTACTGTGGTCTTCGGCACTTTGGTTTTCGGCGTCCTTTTGGTTGTCAGCGCCCTTTTGTTTTTCGGCGCCCCTTCTGTTTTCGTCGCTCCTTTTGCTTTTCGGCGATCATTTGGTTTTCGGCGCCCTTTCGGTTTTCGGCGTGCCTTCTGTTTTCGGCGCGCCTCGGTTCTCGGTGCACTTTCAGTTTTCGGTGGACATGTTGTTTTCGCCGCTCTGTTGGTTTTCGGCTCCAGTTTGGTCTTCGGCGCCCCTTCCTTTAGCCGAAGGGGGGTGCTTCCAAGCCCCCCCCCTTAAGGAAAAAAGGGGGGGAGGGGGGTGCTTCCGGCAGGAGGGGTTCAAATGGAGGGGGGGGGGGCTAGCTAAGCCCCCGCCCCCTTTTGGAAAGGGGGAGGTAGCTTCCGGAGCGCGAAGGGGGAAAATGGGTGAGAGTTTCCGAGGGGCGGAACACAAAGAAGGGAGGGGGGGGGAAGAGAGAGATCAAAGGGGGGGGATAGCTGAGCTCCCCCGCCCTCCCCTGTGGAGAGGGGTGGGAGGACGGGGGGGGGGGAGCTTCCAGAGCGCGAAAGGGGGGGGGAGGGAGAAGGGGGGGGCAGCTCCCGAGGGGCGGACGAAAAGGGGGGCGGGTGGGGGGGCGCTTCGGGCAAGGGAGGTCTAAAAGGGGGGGTGATTGCTAAGGGCCCCCCCCCTTAGCAATCACACCCCCACGGGCGCGCTCTCTCACGCCCCGCCAGCAGGGCCCCCCGCCGCACACAGCCAGGGAGAGCGCCGCTTTGCTGCGCAACAGGAGCGCCGCCAAACCACGCATCGAGCCATACAGCAAGCTCAACATCGCATCGTTCACGCCACCTTTCGCTCAGTCCTCAACTGGCTCAGCTGCTTCCCTGTCCTCGCGCCCATTCTCTTGCTCAGCCTGATCACTGCCCCTCTCTGCTTACGGATGCCTGCGCTGCTGCTTCCGCCGCGGCCCAGAGCAGCCCCGCGGCCGCTTGGCGCTCGAGCACCCCCCCCCCTCGCCCCCGAAGACCCCCCTGCAAGGTGGAGGAGGAAGAGGAGGGGAAGAGGATGAGGAGGGTCCGAGCGAGCGCTCCAGCGGCCTTCCAGAGAAACGAGGGGGATGAGGGCCAGGAGTGGAAGGAGCTGTATTATGATGGTGGTGTTGATGACGATGGTGCTGATGCCGCTGACGGTGAAATTGACGATGACGGTGATGGCGATGGCAATGATGATAATGATGGTGAAGATGATGATGGTGATGGTGGCGGTGGTGATGTTGGTAAGGAGGATGAATCAGAATATGAGGATGCATCTGAAAATGAAAACGATTATGGTGTTGATGATGACGGTTGATGGTGATGATGTTGAGTGTGATGTATGGTGACGGTTATGATGATGTTGATGGTGATTATGAGGGTGTTTCATGGTGATGAGTATGATGATAGTGATGACGATATTGATAAGGATGCGGATGAGGAAGCGGATGCCAATGAGGATGCGGATGAGGATGAAGATGATAACGAGGATGTTGGGGAGGATTATGATGATGATGGTGGTGGTGGTGATGAGGATGGTGGTGATGATGATTATAGTGGTGGTGGTAATTATGATGATGGGAGTTGAGGAGGATGAGGTTGATGAGGACGAGGATGATATTTGTGGTGATGATGATGATGCTGATGATGATGATGATGGTGATGATGATGATGAGGAGGAGGAGGAGGTGGATGACGAGGATGAGGGTGAGGAGAAAGAGCAGGAGGAGAGAGAGGAGGAAGAGGGGACGATGATAAGCCAGGTGCGCTCGCGCCATATCTGACATCGTGCCCCATCCTACACGTCCGTTTCCACTGCGCCGATTTTCGATAATGGTCTACGGGCGCCATAGCGTGCCATAGCAGACCTGGACGGAACCCCTAAATGACTCAATCGCGTGATGCGCAAGCAGAAGGGGGAGCTGTGTACCAGAAAAGGGGGCGGAAGAAGAGGCGGAGCAAGAGGAGGAAAAGGAGGAGGACGAGGAGTAGCAGGAGGAGTTCCCTTCACGTCTCCCTTCCTCCTCCTCCTCCTCCTCCTCCTCCGCCTCCTCCTTTATCCCCCCCCCCGCGAGGCGAGGTCCCCCTCGCAGCCCCCCCCCACTCTCCTGGAGCGGGCCTGGCTGCCCATGCGCGCGCGCTCCGGCGCCACCGCGGCCTCCGCACGCAGCGCGCTGCTGCTGGCCTGCCTGGCCGGCGCCTCGGTCGCGCCCACCGCGGCCTCGCGCCGGCCCCCTGCGGCCTGGGGCAGTGCCGAGGGCAGCCCCCCTCCTGCTCTTCCTCCTCCTCCTCCTCCTTCTCCTCCTCCTATTCCTCCTCCTCCTCCTCCTCCTCCTCCTCCTCCTCCTCCTCCTCCTCCTCCTATTCCTCCTCCTCCTCCTTCTCCTCCTCCTCCTCCTCCTCTTCCTCCTCCTAGTCCTCCTCCTCCTCCCTTTATGGACGGCCTATCCTCCTCCTCATGCTGCGCCTCCTCCCACTGCTCCTTCTGCTGCTCCTCCTCCTCCTCCTCCTCCTCATCCTCCTCCTCCTCCTCCTCCTCCTCCTCCTCCTCCTCCTCCTCCTCCTCCTCCTCCTCCTCCTCCCTCTCCTCCTCCTCCCCCTCCTCCTCCTCCCTCCTCCTCCTCCTCCTCCTCATCATCATCATCATCATCCTCTTCTTATGGGCGGTCTCTCTCCTTTATGGACGGCCTCTTTCCTTTCTGGAAACCCTCCTGTTTCTCCTCCTCATCTTTGTCCTTAATGGACGGCCAATCCTCCTCCTGCTGCGCCTCCTCCTGCTGCTCCTGCTCCTGCTCCTCTTGCTCCTTCTCCTCCTCCTCCTCCTCCTCCTCCTCTTCCTCTCCTCCTCCTCGTCCTCGTCCTGCTCCTGCTCCTGCTCCTGCTCCCGCTCCTCCTGTTTCTCCTCCTCCTCCTCCTCCTCCTCCTCCTCGGTCGGTCGGTCGGTCGGCCATAAGGGAATGAGTCTGAATCCCAAACGAAGCTAGATGAGAGCAGCGATGGCAGAGAGAAAAGCGGCGAGGCAGCGATCGCGGCAGCGGGCAGGCCTCTCGGGTGAAACTAAAGTCCCCCCCCCCCATAGTCCAAAGCTCGATCCCACCACCATATCAAGGCCACTTTAAATGCCCCGATCCTGACGTGGGCAGGTAGAACATCCCAGGCGTACGGCAGCTTAGTGAGTAACGCCGCTGGGGGAGGGCGCCACCATCAAGTAGTCAGGGACGGGCTGGCCATTCATCAGGTTACTGATCCCCCCATAGAGGATCGAAAAAAATACCTTCACCTGATTACTGCGAGTTATAGTGCCGCGCACACCGCCAGCAAAACGTGACAAACCTGGACAGCGAGTTAAGGTGCCGCGCACACCCCAGGCGTCATAAAAAACAGTCAAACACATACCTTCCCCGAGGGTACTGCGAGAGTTAGCGGTGCCGCGCACACCATGTGCTTGTCAGGAGGGAGATGGTGGTGTCACTTGGGCGAAATCACGACCACGCCTGAAATCATAGAAAGGATCCAGAGGCACAAAGAAGGGCTCAAACTCCTCCCCGAGGTCCCAAGGCGGCGGTCCAGGATCGGGCCCGAACTGGTCCTGGATAGCGACAAAAACGCTCATGGCCATCAAACGGCACATCTCCGAGGGATATGTTTTGGCCCGCGCAGTCTGCCAAGCCCCCGTAGAATCTCGGCCCTGGAGGACCTGGACGTGCGCATTGTGTTGGCATCTCCCCTGGTGCGGCAGCTCACTAATCATCTGATTGAGCCTGGGGACATGAACACCCAACAGGGCCGTAGGTTTCTTCGCACAAAGCCCAAACATGCACTGGTCAATCCTGTGTAGTTTGACCCCCATCTGTCGGGCCAGCTTTGAAAGGACGGGGAGCTGCCAACTGCTGGGAACATTAGGACGATGCTCGGCCGGGGCGGGGTGCTCCATGATCGCTGGTAGTCCAAGCTTCCAAGCGGAAATCAGAAATTCAATGGTGGTTCTTAGCAAGGCATTCCCCACCCCGACCTGTTCTCGTTCCTTGGGAGTGATGTACTTTAACCCCCAGGGTTCACTAGGCGCCCTCAGTGGCCGAGGGTGCGGGCCAACGGCTTCGGGGGGAACAGGGTTGTGACGAGCAGCACTCCAAGTCTCACAGGGGGGGCCAGCGATAACCCCAGCAACCCACCCCTGCTCCATAAGACGTAACCAAAAAGTTACCGTGGAAACATCACTTAAATCACCATACTTCGGACTGTTAGCAATATCAATAGAGAGCACAACAACTGGGGTGGGATGCTGAGCAACAAGTCTCTCAATCCAATCCTGCACGTCGTCAGCACGCCGTTGGCCCGAGAAGAGGTGGAGAAGAAAGCGGAAGGGGCGAGAGGGGGGCGGAGCAGGAGAGAAGGCAGGAAGGACAGGAGGAGGCGGGGGGGGGGCGACGGGCTCGACCACGAGGGGTTCTTCCTCCAAAACACGGACCCCTCTGACTGGTCCAATCATGCGAACCCTGGGTAAATGGGCGAAATCATCCGTCAACCCCTTGGCCCTGTTAGCCTGCTGCTCACAACGCCGGGTAGCCCGAGCCTCATCGACCTCATCCTGAGTGGGACGCACACCACAGGCCACAAGGCCTCGGAAACAACTTTTGGACCTGGCTAGGTGTTTGTACAACCTCCCATTGGAACGGTAGTCCCACCCACAAATAGAGCAGCAGGTGCCAACGGCCATCATAGCTGGGGATGTGGGGGCGGGGTGTTGTTTACCCCTGTGAGCGCGCAGTGCGCGCTCTGACTTGAACAGCTGGCCGCACTCGTAGCACATGTAGGATGTCACCACGTCCCCAGCGTCCCCGTCCATGGGCGTGCCGGCTAACGCCTCGTGGACCCTGATGTCCCACAGGTGGAGCAGGTGTCGGTCACTCCACCACTCTCTCGCTCTTCGGATGACTGTTTTGATTGTGGCCCGAAAACGCTGGGGGTCCATCTGAAGTGCAGCTAGCCACTCGTCGAGTCCCCCCGTCCCAGGGACCGAATCAGGATCCATGAACGAAACTAACCAATCGAAACTCGCGGCCAAGGCCGAGACCCAGCTTCTCCGATGCAGGAGGGAAACGTCGAGAAGGGTCAGCAAGTATCGCGGCGCGAACTTGAACATCCTAACCAGGAAACGCAGCCTGGAGACATGAACAACGGCGTCCCAGGGAAGTCGATCCGCACGAGCCAAAACATCCCAATACGAAAGATGGTGCTCGGGTGAGTTGCTGGCAGGAAGTCCAAGCGCGCAGCGATACAAGAACTCGCGGCAGCTCCGCACTCTAGATTGAACGGCCTGAGGCATGGGGCGCCATAAACATGAGGCATAAAAGCATCTGCTGGATCCGAAGGCTTCCGTGTACAATATTTTGGCACGGAGAGGAAGGGAGAGGCGGGGAGCGACGGTGGCCTTGATGGGCCTGACAGCGGCCCTGGCAGACATAGAACGCGCAGAAATCTCCAGCCCTTCGGATCCAGTGTCAGCGAGCACTACCCCCAGGCACTTGTGTGAGCGCACAACGGCGACTTTTACTTTCCACTGGGGGGAAGCTAAGTAGGGCTCCGCCTGATCGAAAACCTCCCGATGGGCCGCCTGTGAGCCACGCCCCCGAAATCTCAACATGATATTTGTCTTACTGGGGTTTAGGGACAGCCCGTGACGAGCACACACCGCAAAAACGATATCGATGAGTTCCCCTAACATCTGTAAGAGTTCAGCTGGATCAGGCGAGGCCACGGAGGGGGTGAGGTCGTCAACGAAGGAGACTGAAGCGCACACTTCATCATGTTCGACCGCCGAGGAGAACACTCGCACAGAGGGGGTGGGTAGCCACCGAATCTCTCTCATTTCCATCTCGGCTTCTATCTCCTCTTGAACGCTCGCGAAAGCAATATTAAACACGTCTGTCGCCATCACGGTGCCAGGACGGCACCCTGTGCGGGGAATAACGCATCCCTCAGCTCCTCCCACGGCCCAGAAGGCCCCCCTTTGAGCCTCCCGTAGTAGGGCGACTAGATGGGGCTTCTCAATAGTCTGATCGAAGATGGGGCCTGTGATCAGCTGAGCACGAACGCCCGCAGCTAATATAGGAGGCACTGGGAGCTCATCCAAGACTTCACTGAGCATCTCCCCTTCACCTGGTAGATCATACACCAGCTGCCGGATAGTGGAGTAGAAGGCAGCCGTAAGATCACAAAACAGGGACCCACATGAAACACCCCGCGCTTCAGAGGCCGCCCAGAAGGCCTTGACATAATGCGCAGCCGTGTCGCACGATCTACCAGGTAGCCCCCCACATTGCTGGGCCAACAGCGCAGCATACAAATAGTCCAGGGAAAGGCACCTGAGGTGCCGGTGATGTATCTTACTAATCGTGTTAGTCATCAAAATGCTGCGCTGGTTGGCGGCCAAGGCAATCAAGCCTTTCCCCTTGAAAAAGGTGCCAACACGCCCGTCTTTGAAAGCCAGGGGTTCCCTAGTGGCCATGGTGACCTTGGTGAGGAGGGGATGGATGATTTCCACCAGTTCGAGGGGGGCAAGCTTGAGCAGGTCGGGGGGAAAGCCGTCTGGACCAGGAGCCCTCCCTCCTTGGATGCCCCTCATCAACGCTAGCAATCCAACCTTCGAGACAAATAGCTCCAGGTCCCGAGGAGCCTCATCTGGAAGGAGTGGGATCATATCATTATAGTGTCTTTGTATCCCTTCAGCATCCTCGAACTTGCCTCTCTCAACTTTGGCAAAGTGCTGCTGAAGATTGTTGGCCACGTCTGACTCCGTGCACAGCGCCGTGCCGTCTTCAGTGGTCGAGTAGGGAAAAGTTGTGGGGATCTTGGGTGGGCGACCTCCAAACTGCATTCCGAGCGGGGAAGCCCGAAGTCCCTTGCTTCGGCAATCGTGTCCGCCTGGGCCTCAAGGTGCTTGCACCTGTCTTGCTCCAATGCCACGGCCAAGAGCTGTTCGGTGTCAATCAGAAAACGCTGAAGCCCGAACACTGCAGCGTAGCAATTGAGCCTGCCAGAGGCCCATCCTCGGAACACCTGAGCCATAAGATCGTAGTGAGGCCTCCAGAAATGCGCTCCCTCTTGCATAGCAAGCCCAAGGATGTCCCCCGATAACCATCTGCCGCTAAAGTGGGAAAGCGCATCACCGTGAAGAGACCCTATTTGGTCCAGAAAGGGGGCAACTTTTTTCAAGGCTCTGGTGGCCCCTCTGCGGGCGGTGATAAGATCAACCGAAGCCTGAGAAACATACGGCTGCCTAGGTCTGCGAGGGGCAACCCCGAAAGCCTTCGATGCAGCCCTCATGACCCCAGTAGACAAGCATACGTGATGCTCTGAGACAGGGACCTGCCAGGGGACAACTGAGATCCCTCGAAGCTCTTGCTTGAAAACCTCGAGCTTCAGAGGGTCCTTATAAGCCTCTCGGTCAAGCTTCTTTCCTGACGATATTTGGCGTACCTGGACTGCCTGCCACGCAAACGTGGCAATCACTGGCTGGTGGTCAACATGTGTCGTAATCTTGTCAATGTCATGAAGCGCGTCGGATGTGAGGGCGTGGTTGGCAAGCCATGTCTTCGCTGAGACATAGTCAATCCGATGCCTCTGCCCTTGTGGCGACTGCCACGTCCAATCGTCTGGACTGCCAAGCCATGCGTTGACAGCTCTATGCTCTGAGGCGAGCAGGAAGGTGTGTAAATGTTCTCCCCCCTCATCCTGTTTCTGAGCGAAGCCGGCGCTCCCGACGGCGTCCGATGGCAGGTTTCCCACCCTGCCATTGGCATCCAGAAAACACAAATCAGCACCCCACTTGTCATGCAGCCCCTGGATCGAGTCCCAAAATGCAGCCCTCTCAGAAGCCCCAGCGCCTGAGTGAGGAGCGTGCCCGACCAGAAGATTGCAAACTAACCCAGGAGCACTCAAGGCAACCAGGAGCCATCGGGGGCTGGCGGAGATAACACGAAAGTGCCTTCGCTCAAGGAACAGGGGCTTCCCCTTGCAAGTGCCGTACGAAATCCTAGTATTAGCCCACAGCTCACACCCAAGCTCGCGAGACGCGTGCCCCGAAGAAAGCACAAAGTACGCACCAGAGGAGTACACGCCCTGCGGGTTTCTGGCCTCCTGGACCCCAGCCAGTAAAACACCCTCCCGATCAAACTGGGTTTTGATAGCCAAATTGCGAGCGAAGCGGAGCTTTCCCTTCCTGCCCCTCCTCTTGGCAACAGCTGCGCTCTTGGCATTGAAGGAGGCCACTTTGATGCTCAAAGCGTGGGAGCTTTTGGAGGACTTGAGCGGGGGCCGATGTCCCAGGTCGTCAGAAGCCTCAGACGCCACGGGGGCTGCACTAAAACCTTGAACCGAAGGGGTGGGGCACGCCTGGGCCAACCCCTGAGCCGGGCGCTCCAACCACTCCCATTCGCGAGCAGGCCCATGCTTGGTGGCCTCGGCCCACAGTGGGGGAACGAAACATGGCCCCCATTGTTCGGAACCAACAAGACCCGCAATGTGGTCTGCTAGGGAGTTCCATGGGTGCCCCTCATGTCCCTTGACGTGGCAAATCCTCAACGGGGGAGGGTCGTGTGTAGGCCATCTCTCCTTGGCGCGAGTCAAGGCTATGTCAAACATGATCACGAGCATGCATGCAATTTTGTTCTTTTCCGAGACCGTAGCTGCACCGTAGACATAGTCGCACACGTTCTGCGAGTCCGTGTGAATGACCGCTGGGGGGTGGTGCTGGTCGCTGATGATCGCCATCAAAACCCAGACGACGGCTGCGCACTCGACATCCGTGCTGTCCAGCCCGCCCCGTCCGCGCGGGGTCAGAAAGGAACTCAAGAAGGGGGCCGCCCACACACCCTGGAACGAGCACCCCAAGTGATCTGTACCGATACGGACCGCGGCCCAGGCCCCCGAAGCGTCATCCCCATGTCGCAACGAACCATCGGTAGAGTACGAGACATCGTCCCATACGGAGTCCCTCGGAGGACAGAGCCCAAGAGCCCAAGAAGATTCCACTGGTAAATCCTGAGGAAGCCCGAATACCCAAGACATAGCCGCCACTGAGGTGACAAGTTCCTGGATGGTCGGTCCTCGCTCGAAGTGACACCTCAAGTGCGTAGGAGGAGAGGGAAGCAAGGTTGTGGGCTCGCTGCTGCCCGCATGCTCCTCGGAACTTCCTGATTGATCAGGACTAGCTTCAAAAAAGTGGGGAGGGGACATATGACCCATGTCCTCTTCCCCAGTGACCGACAAGGATGCTCGTGGCGATGACTCCTGCACTTCCTCGCTGTAACAAGGGCGCTGGTCCTCAATCTCCACTGTAGACAAAAGTGGTCCGAGCTCGTGGGCATCGGACAGTGAATCCCTAATAGGGTCGACTAGGCTGGCCTGGTCACGTGCCGTCTCCCCCCAACCGTGATCCTCCCCACTCCCTCCCATGTGGCCATCAGATCTACGTCTATGGATCCCCACTGACGGATCTGTGATGACTTCGCGCTGCGTTGTATAAGGGGCCTGTGAAACTAGAGCCTGCGATCCACAATCGGCCTTCAAACATGATTTTAATTCCCTGGGATAAGTAGAAGAGGGGGCAAACGGAAACCTTGAACTCTGAGAGGAGGAGGTCAACTTTTCTCCAGGGTGAAAGGCTCTAATCATGCACTCCCCGAAAGTTACTCTTCGCTCTGCCGTGGATCTTTCCTCGGCGGCGATTCCCCTGTGTGCCCTGAAGGGCTCCTCTTGCCCCCTGGGGGGGTCATAAAAACCGACGGACCCACGGGCGGCGCCAGGAGCGGGTCCTCTATCCCCTGGGTCGGGTGCATGGGCTGGGTAGGGGATAAAAAAGGGGAGTGCATATCCTGAGGGCCTGGCATCATCTCAGCATCAGCTTTGGTCCCTTGTGTCCCATATGGATCCTCCGCGACCTCTGTGGGCTCGATGCCCGGGTCCGCCACGGGCGTGGGCATGTCCGGCTGGGCCGCGGGGATGCTCGTCGGGCTGGCCTGCACCTCGATGGGCGGCTGCTGGTGGCCGTGCGCCCCCTCCTCGGACTTGGCCCTCTCGTACTCCTCCGCCGACGCACTCGCACTGGTCGCCGTGAGGTGGCCAATCAACATTGCCATCTGATTGTCCGTCTGCTGCTGCTTCTTGATGAGTACCTTGATCATCTCACCGATCGCCTGAACCTCAGCACTCGGGGGCGGTGGCTGCTGTGCTGGCGGCTGCTGCACTGGCGGCCCAACTCTCTGCTGAGGCGGCGGTGGCATGGAAGGCGGAAATCCCATGTTGCACTGCTGCATGGGCACGGGACCGCCTGAACACTGCGGCTGTGGGGCTGGTGGCGGCGGTGGGAATGTTGTCCTCTCCGTACGTGGATCCGCCCCCATCTGCATCGTCGGGATGAATGTGCTGAAACCACGTGCTCCTGGCGCATCTTCTCCGACCATGTAGTCCTCCAGCTCCTCTAACTCATCTATCGCGGCCTGCCAAGCATACAAGTCCGTCTCCGACTGCTTGTAGTCGGACTGTAACTCTCCGAGCTTCACCGAGAGGTTGCGAATGTGCTCTTGACACCTATCTCGCTTCGACTTCAACTCGGCTAGCTGGTCATTTAGCTTCTCGCACGTGCTCATCATATACTTGAGACACGATATCTCACGTACGAAACCCTGTGGATCATCTTTGCCGGCCTTACGGCTGATGATGCTGAGCCTTCCCAACTCGAACATGCGCTGCTTCGTCCTCGTCTGGAACGACTTGATTCCTGGCACATCCGCGGGGACCTGCTCATATCCCAGGAAACGCATTGCCTCAGTCGCTTCCGACCTTTTCATCGTCACTACCCTGCCGATAAGCTGCTTCACCTCTTGCTCCTCCCGCTTCAACTCCTTCTGCTGGTGCTCCTGACGGATGGTCTGCCGCGTCCGACTGGACGCGCGGGGCCGTTCCTGATCAGGGCTTCGAGGGAGAACTCGCTGACTCCAATGACGACCACATAGACACTTCCAATGGTGGCCCTTGACAAACCTGCCACACGCGCAGTCCCATGTCTGCTGGGGGCCTCCTTGGCGATTCATCGCAAAGATTGGGGAACTGTGGTGGTTCCTAAGGAGGGATCGAGCTTTGGAAAGGGCAAGAATCAGGCGGGCGCTGGTGCGCTTCAAGCGCTGGCGCCTATGCAAAGGAGCTTCCTTGGCCGTAGTGAAGAATCTGTCGGTCGCGGCCTCTCTGAAGGCACGCCTAGGGTCGGGCTCCCTGCCTGGGCCAGACGCCTCTCCTCCTCCTCCTCCTCCTCCTCCTCCTCCTCCTCCTCCTCCTGTTCGTTTTCCACCTCCTCCTCCCCATTTCATCCTTCTTCTCCTCCTCGAGCCGCGCTGCTCCCACGAAAGATTCAGGGGATTGTGGGCGCGCGCTTCAGCGCGGCATCGCGTCCGCGTGTCTTTGTTTCCAGTTCCCAGTCAGCAGTTCGCCCTGCTGACCAAACCCGCGCCCTCCAAGGGCGCTTCACGGCTTCTGGGCCCTCGTCGTCTTGAGTGGGTTTGTGGGAAGTGCGGGGCCGCTCGCGACTGGGCCAGCCGCATGAGTTGCCGCTGTGGCGACGCAGCCACCGCTTACGCCAAGTATCGCATTTACGAAGCAGCTTGCTGAGCCATCAACCAGGGGAGCAGCATGCACCCGTCCAAGTGAACAGGCGTCTGGCAATGGATGAAGTAACGACGGTGGCTCCGTCTTACGTACGCACGCAAACGTCAAGGAATTAGGCGAAGAACTCGGCCGCGGAGAGTCACAGTCACATGTCAAAGCAGGAAAGCAGCCAGAGCGCGCGCCCTTGTAACGTGTTCAGGCAGCTAAGGCTTAGGAGGCGGCAGCTGCACCAAGCGCAGGTAATCCAACCTCTGCTGATGCTAAACGTATTCGGTTTGTGGTACAGGCCAATGGGATCAAAGAGTCTTTCAAGCAAGCCCCTGGAGGCAGGGGGTCCGACGTCTTTCGTGTCGCGACCAAATATATTTCCGACTCTGGCTGCGAAGGTACCAAGGGGCCACGGAATCTAAATTCATTGCACAGGCGGGCGACTAATGAACTTGCGAGAGATAGGCGGGCAGTACTTTGTCAGGTGGAGGAGACTGAGGCCCATAGAAGAGCAGCCTAAAGATCTGCGGGCTTCTGCCGTCGAGCGTCGTCTTCGTGGATACCGGACTTGTCTCGTACATCTGCTCTTCTGCAGGCTGAGAGCGGAAGTGCCAATAATGAGCGTGCTGGTCCCAAGCAGTTTGCCCCTGCCAAAGCTGAATTCATGAGACTTGGGCAGATGGCTGGCCGATATCATGGCTTCGAAGATTTTATCCAAAGCGTGGCGTTCCAGGAGCCTTTGTGGAGCGCGTGCTGTTCACTCGACCAATTACAGGTGGTAGTGTTTCTTTTGGTGGTCCTGATGATCCCACGGTGCACTAATTAGCAGGATCGGCCGATCGGGCATCAAGTGGAGGTGATAAGCGCTGCGTGCAGGAAGGTGATGAAATCATGTTACAGGGCCTTCAAATCAGGCCACGCGGACTTCGAGGCCTTCACAACCGATTCTCTGGGTTGGGAGTCACAAGACGGCGGTGTCACTAGTGTTGTGCATGCGTTGAGTGCCAGAGCTACGATTGCCTCATTTCCGTCGACGACCCCCAGTGCTGTGAGTTCGACAGGCATCGGCCTCGCTGGCGCTGACAATGTGGAGACTGCTCATGGCACGCATCCCGTCGTAGGCCAGTGCGCCGGTAGGAGGGGGCCAGGACCGCGACGCGGCACCCCTTCTGGTGGAACCGCTGGATCATCAGAGGCGCGAGTGTTCGCCGCAGGAAGTTCTATTGCACCGCCTCCGCCGATGCCCCTCAGTCTTTTGAGTTCGCTGGGCATCGACCTCGCTGACGTTGGGGAAGTGAAGACTGCCGACCGGGCGCGCCCCGCCGTTGGCTGGCGCCCCGATGAATTGGGGCCGCGATCTCGACGCGGCATTCCGTTCGGCGGAATCGTTGGAGCAGCAGAGGCGCGAGCGCGCGCCGCAAGGTGTTCGTTTGTCGCGTCATTTTTGACGACCCCCAGCGCTTCGCGTTCGGTTGGAAGGTCTGGTTTCATGGCCAACGGCGATCATACCCATATGCGCTTCAGTCTCTACGAGCGCACCCAGCTGCGTCCACTGCAGGGTCAGGCGGCGGGGGGCCGCCCTTCGCCCTCAAGACAGTTGATGGTCGCGTTCGCCCGCGCGCGACTGGGCTCGGGCCGACTGCGGACGTTCCAGACGCGCTTTTTTCGACAAGTGCACCTGCTCACACGGCCGAGATTTTCAATGCCGACGGCGGCGAGCAGACCGTCGCGAAACGCCCGTGGGAATCCAGGCGTTAGCGGTCATGGCGCAAGAAACTTGACACTTTGTGGCGAGGTAGTGTCTCTCCAGCCTTGGGCTGCAGCTCGAGGCTGGAACGTGCCGTCGCCCCCGGCGCTTCCATTTGCAATTGCCCCACTTAGTATTGGAGTTCCGACGCCTGCTCGACGTCAGCGCGGCATCCAACGCACCTTCTGGCGCACTGGCGCAGGCGGTGCAGCGTCGCGTCCAGCGCGTGATCCTGGACCTCCCTGGCTGGCCGCTTGTTCGCGCCCTCGACCTCTACCTTCCGCCTAGCATAGGGTCAGCCAGTCTCGCTGGGCGCCATGCGGCTTCTGCCGGTAAAAGGTTTAGCGGGGTGGACGAGCGGAGCGCGGCAGGGCGGGCGCGGGGCGGCGGGGGGGCGAGGGGGGGGAGGGGCGCGTCGCCGGTCGAAGTTGAGGCCAGTGGCTCCCGCGCTCTAGCCGAGGATATTTGTGTCTCACGAAAACACGATGCCTGTCGCGGTGGGGCGCTATTTTTGCAATAGATTTCTAGTGGATGAGTGGGCCTTGAGCGCGAGGGCGCAGGTCTGCGCGCGCTCGTAAACAGCGGGCGATTCGCGCGCGCAGGCCATCTTTGCTAGAGCGCGCGAGCAACGGCTTCGGCATCAGTCACTCGGTTTGCGCAGCTGCTCCCAAGTTGCCAGCCACAGCCCCGATCGGGCCGCAGCCTGCGCCGCCCGATCGGTCGCTCGCCGAGGATTTGGTCGATCGTTGTTTGCGTTTGGCCCGCGATGAGCAGGCAGAACCCGGGGTCGTTTTCGAGGTCCGCAGCGCGCGCTGGGGTCACTTTGCAATGCGAACTGCCAGGCGCGCAGCTCAGCGCGCGGAATGGGCGCCGCGAGCGTCGCGGGCCTCGGACGCGACGCCGCCCCAAGACGGGCTAATGTCGAGCACCGCGTTCCTGCCGTTTCTGGGGGCCCGTTGCTCGCTCAAGATTAGCCTCGGCTTCAATTCAATGTCCCGCGCGGGCCATCCGCCCGATGTCCTCCCAGGGCGAAGACGGCCAGCTGTCAGTTTCCGATGCCGACGAGGCCGCGGCTGCGCTGCCGACGATCATTCGAGCCCGGGTCAAGGCCGCACCTCGATCACTCGCGCTGGAATTCTCGCGGGTCTCCTGGACAGCGCGAAAGAGCAGATGTCGTTGAATTAATTCATTAAGCCGACAATCAAAGATGCGCTCGCAGTTCAGCAGGTCCGCCGCGCGCGAAGCGCGTCAGGAATGGGCCGACGAGTGAACAGACTGCCGGCCCTGGAAGAGCGAGGGGCCTCCACGGGGCCACGGAAGTGCGCGGCGCTGCCCCTCCCGAGGTCGCGCGCGACCCCGCTGGTCCGGCAGCTGATCCCCGCCGCGCGGCGCAGCGCGAAGCTAGAGTGCCCCGGGCACATTGGATAGCCAGCGCGACCCCGCCGAGGGCGCTCCCCCCTGATCGCCCAACTCACCCGCTAGCCCCCGCCGATGCGACGCGCGCCGCGACGCGTTCGTTTCTTGGGAGGGGCTGCCAGATCTTTCGACAAACGGCGCCCATGACGGCGCAGGGCAACATGTTGCGGCTCGGTTCTAGCAGCGTCGCGAGGCGGTCGATCTAATCTCGCGGCGGTCGTCGCGGGGCGCCGCCAGGGCCAGCCGGCGGACGTCGGCCCATTGCGTTCTCTGGCACGCGCCGCAGTCGGCAGGGGCTACGCCGCCCAGCGCCGATGGAAATTTTGGATTCTCTGGGCCGCGGGCGCAGGGGGCGACTCCGAGGGGGGAACGGTCGACGGCGCGCCAGCGCGGCCGGCCAGGTGGGATGCAGACGCTGCCAAACATCGCCGCTAGGTTGTTGTTTCCCCTGGTGAAAGTATACGCGCAAAAAAAAAAAACAAAAAAAAAAAAAAAAAAAAAAAAAAACGTTCTCGTCTGTTTCCGCGGAATTCGCCCGGCCTGGAAGACGGCTGGGCCGCTTGAGACAATGTTCAACGTTCGATTGGAGCCTCGGATCCTGAAGCCTCGCCATTACCAATTCGGCCGGGGCAGCGCGCGCGAAGCGCGGCCTTCCAGCGGGCGATTCCTGCGAGGGTCTTTGCGTCGAGGTCCATGGGGTATCAGAACGCGATTCGTTTGCGCGGGGTTTGCCGTCTCTGGTCACGTTGATTTCGTGCGCAGGGGATTCGGGAATTCAATTTTCTGCTTCAGACAGGCAGCGGGCCCACGATGCACCTGTTGCCGCGAGCGAATATTTCAAGGGGGCCAGCGGACGAATCGGCGCCGCGTTCAACGACAAGATCTCAGCCGCAGCATCTTCGCAACATTCGCGGACGACGTCGAGAGAGGCCCCGGCGCGGCTAGGACCGCGCGCGACGACGACGTCTGAAGGGGCGCGCGCGCCGCCGCGGGGCCTGCGCTGCAGTGGAGCAGGGTGGCGCCGGTCGCCAAGGTAGAGCCCCAGGGGGCCCGCGTCAGCTGCCCGGCCCCCCGCTGCGCGCGCGGCCAGGCCAATGCGAGCAACGCCGTGGGCTGAAAAGCAAGCCGCGGTCCGCTCAGCAGGTTCGCCGTGTCTCACGGGGGCGGGCTGGTCTGGTCTGCCCCCGAGGCACGTTCTTGCACTGACCGCAAAACACATGGAGTTTATATAAGTGCGCTGTCTCCCCGCGCGATGCAAGAGTTGCTGGGGATCGGTCTCCAAAGGCAGGCAGAATTGGAGCGCGCGAAAAATACAAATTACCCTGAATGTTCCCAGGCCGCCCTGGGCCCTGCTAGGGGCCGTCAGGCGGCAGTTTTTGCTCGAGCGCGCAGCTTGCGGCGCGAATTGGACCGATGCTCCCGCGAGGAGAGCGCGGCATCTCGCGCCTGGGCGGCGCGAGCGCGGGCAAGCAGATACCCCGCATCACCGCGTCCACATTTGCTCCCGCCAAGATGTCGCTACCGCGGGGAAAGACGCGGCCGATGAATTTCCAGAGGCGACATTGCAGACTGCGGTCGACGGCGGCGGCGTTCCGCAAGATGGGGGGTATTTTCGCTAGTGGGGATTTCGAGCTCGCGCCCCCCCCCCTCTCTTTCACGCGCGAGGGTTTCGATGGGGGGGCGGCGTCCTCGACTGCGGGCCCGAGGAACTTGCGTCTCCGGCGCCGGCAGGACATCCTCTCGAGCTGGTCGCCGACGGTTTGGCCATCAAGCAGGCGCAGCGGCCTCTTCGCCGTGCTTCGCGGTCCATCAGCGCGCTTGCTTCCTCTCCGGCCGACGCGTTCGCTGCCTGAGGGGCGCGGTTCCAGGGTCTCCCCCCGGGGGCCCAGCCATGGCGGGGCGCGGCGCCGCTGCTTGGCGCGCTCAGATTGCGGGCAGGCCTGCGATGCCAGGGTTGGATTGTCTCATGGGCATCCAGTGTATGCAGCGCCCTGAAAGGGAGCAGCTTTCGCGTCTTTGCAAGTTCTCAGTCGCCAGGAAGCGCGTTTGAGTTGGACGGCTAGAACTTATGAGGAGCCTTTCGTGACAGGGCAAAACGTTCCAGATGAAGAGTTAGGACGGCTGCGCGGCGATGGGCACCGCTTTGACCAGGCCGATCAAGTTTTTGAGTATCATGCCAAAGCTCGGCCTCGCACCCGGCAGTTGAACAGGCTAATGTTAAAGTGCAGGTGTATGTCAAGTTTGCCAGTGCCGCCCTTCCCTTTTTTCGGGATGAGGTGCGTTGGCGTAGATCGCCCCCGCGGCCCAGCAGTGATCCCGCGCGAAGTTGAGCCGGCATGTTTGGGGACAGGCCCAACTGAGTCTGCAGCGCGCCCACGGTCAGATCATTCGCGCGACCAGCGAGCGCCCATCTGTAGGGCGTCAGGGGGCACCGCCTGCGCTGGCCAAGTTGCTCGACAGTCCCACGGGGCATGGTCTCGTCGCTGATTCGGAAACTGTTCTTCCGACTGCCAGTGGCTCTTTCGTTGGGCCCGTTGGTGGTTCGGAGCGCACCGCGGTTCGCGAGCAAACGTTAATTCTGCACCCCTTGAGGTGACTTTGCTCAGGGGCGGACGAGTGAGCTTGCCAAGTGTTGTCGGGCTCCAACACCCAAGGCACCCGACATTGCGCGCGCGTTTCGTCGCGGCCTTGAGCCTAATCCTCAGCCAACGGGGGCCGATCGACAGGGCCGTGCCAATGTCGCGACTTGAAGCCGCCCGCGCCGATTCCAGGGGCGCCCAGAGCGTTGCGTCCGCCCCCCTTCCCCCCCCCCAGGGTTCTCGCCATGCGATAGTGCCCCGTAGTATGAGCAGAGATTGAGCGCTCTGTTTGAACGCGTGAAGGCCAATGAGTCAATCTCGAAGGCATTACTTTTTGTGACCATGCCTGTCTTCGAAGCGATCCCCTGACAATTCCACGGCGCTGTCTCAGCCCGTCTCGCCCCCCTCCTCCGCGTCTTGCCCCCCCTCTCCTTCCAGATGACCGTGGCCGCTTTGGCTCGTCGCCAGCGAGCGACGGCCCCGCGGCCCAATCCTGGTTGGAATTGCCCCCCCTCTTTTGGCGCAGCAAGTCTGGCTCGCGTTTGAGATCCTGGCTCGGGCCGGCGCTTAGCCCGTCGCCCCGAGTCGCTCGCGCCGAGCGCCCTGCTGCCCGCAAAGACAGCGATCGCGAGCGCGAAGGCGGCGCTCATGCGCATCGCCGCCGAGCAGGACGACGTCCAAGTGAGGATGGATCACCTCCTCAAGGCGACGCCCCTGCCCGCGGATCTGCCCGAGGAGGTTGCCGATCGCAGGGTTGCTCTCGCCACCTGCTCCGCCTAACTGGTCGAAAGATTTCGGCCCTGTCACAGCGCGCCGCGGCGCTGCACTCGCGCGCCCCTGGCGCGACGACTTTCGTGCCTCGGCAAGGACCGTCGCCGCGCGCAGCATGGGCCCCGTCTAGACGTTCCCCGCGTTTCCGCCCAGTCCCCTGTCGCCTGTCATGCCGGTGGCGGCGGTGCGTTTTAATGGACTGTCGGAGCAGAGGTAGTTGTTGCTGGCGTTGCTTTGTTTCTGCGGGGGGGGGCAGACGCTGCGGTTTACGGGCGCGCCTCGGCTGCCGTTGACTGCGGCGCTCACGACTTGCCTCGGCGTTTCTGTTTCTCGCGCGATCGGGCCAGAGCCGTTGAAGAGGATCATGCGGCGACCGACGTCATAACGTCCTTGTGCTGGTGCCCTTTGGGCTTCCGAACGTCTCTGAAGATGGTCGGTTGGTTGTTCCTGTCTCCCACTTGCGGGGAGGCCCGCCCGTTGGGCGGCACTGAGCGCTGCCTTCCAGGCGCGACTGCCCGTTTTCCTGCTGGGCGCGGTGCGGACCCAGGCGGCGGTGCTCGGGGTGGTGCTGCGGGCACTGCTGGCGCAGTGGGGGGGCCTGGTGGCCTTCGTTGTCTGGGCCGCGATCTTGTCGGCGTGTCGGAGGCTCCCATTCAGATACGCCGCGGCCCAGGTTTCTGCCTTCAGGAGGAGTATCGGGAGCTTGTCACCATGCGTGCTGCCGATACCGCTGTCTCTCCATGGTCGCGCAGCGGCGTCCACGCGCTAGAGTGCGCGCGTGTGTTTCATAGGAGACCAGCGGTTCCCCTGCCTTCACTGCTCTCTGCTGATGGACGGGATGCGGACCCCGAGTCACTCGTCTGCTGCTCGGCGCGCGGCTTGGCGCTCTGCGAGACGAGCGCGCCTGAAACCTGGCGGAGGTGTGCGATGGCCGCGTGAGGGGGGCGCGCTGGGCGCCGTTGTCTGCTGCCGCGCCGCTGCGCGCCATTTATCTACGCGGTCCTTTTTAATCGTCGCAATTCCCTGGGCGGCGCGCGCCTGGCGCGTGTCCCCGGGATGACGGGCCTGGTCCCCGACGTTCGGCGTGGCGTGGGCGGCGTCGGTTGGCTCCTCCGCGAATGCGCGCTGGCCTTCTTCTCGTTCGGCCGGGTGCTCGTTCTTTTCAGTGCCCTGCCCTCCTTCGGCACGAACGAAGTGGGTACGGAAAGAACGGGTACGATGCCCAACAGCAGTTCCTGCTCATTTTGAACAGGACTCGCTGTCTTCGCCGCCGCGGGCGCTGCCCATTTGAGACAGAAGGCCGCCTGCCCACCAGCGGCCGCTGTCGGTCTTGAACGACATGTGCTGTTGGGCATCGTGCCCATGTGTCCCGTACCCATTTCGGGTGTCCAAGTTCCTGGCGGCGCCTCCAGCGCGGGCTCTGTCGCTATCCGCGCGCCAGGGGGGGCAGCGCTGGTTCAAGACGTCCGCGCGGATCTCAAACAGTTTCTGTGTATGCGATTTGTTGTTCTTCGATATCGTGAGCTGACAACTGGCGCCCAGACCTAAACGACTCCCAGATACATCGACGTGGACTTCCGGCAGGGCGATGGCGCGCGTTGTCGGATGGGGTCCCCGCTCGAAAGGGGCCCCCCTTCGGTGGCCGACAACCCGCACCCATACCTATAGCGTGTAGCGCAGCCTCAAGTCGCGAAGCGCGGGTCAACCCCCCGATAAGTATTGGCAGCGCGCGTTGCCCGTCGGTTACCACTTGGAAGGCTCCTCATGGAATTGAGGTTCCAGGGTCGAGGCTCGAGGAGGTTTGTGGACCTTTTGGGTCGTTTTGGACGGATCTGGAGTGTTCTTCGGGGCCCATTTTCAATATGAAATTGCGCTTTCTCGAGGAAGAGGCGGCCCCCTCTCGTGGCGGCCCCCCTCTAACATTGCCCCACGACCCGCCGTTGCTGATGCTGCTGCTTTCCGTTTCTCACCCAGGTCTTTCCGACGAATTGATTTGGCTGAATCCCGACACGTTTGGTCGACTCCAAGCTCTGGGGGTCATTCATCGAGCCCCGGGGCCATCAGAAATGGATCCGGAACGCACAACTACTCCCGGGGAAGGAGTCGGGATGTCTGGGGCCGCGGATTCAAAAGCTTATCTCGGAGGATGTCTAAACTTCCCGGGGGGCAGCCTCCTCCTCGACCACTCCTGCCCGTCGTCCCCACCGTCCTTCTCCTGGCCGCATATGCTGCATCCTCCTCCCCCCCCTCCCCTTCCTCCTCCTCCTCCTCCTCCTCCTCCTCCCTGGCCTCCTCCTCCTCCTCCTCCTCCCTGGCCTCCTCCTCCTTCTCCTCCTCCTCCACCCGAGCAGAACCACAGTACGAAGCAACCATACGCGAAGAATGGAGAGGGCGAGCTCACGCACAGCACCTGTCCAAGACATGGATCCAGGCATCATTCCTTACAAGGGCAGTCTCAAATACCTCGGCCAAGTGATCAGCTTCCACGAGCCGAGGAACAGCATGGGCGTCGCTCACTTCTGCAAACAAGGGCTGACCGTTCACCGACTCCGGCTATTCAACGGCACCGTAACACCGACAATATTACATGGAACAACGACGTGGACACTCACGGAGCCCCTCCGGCAGCACTTACGACGGACACAACGACGCATGCTGTGCATGATCATCAGAGCGCCGCGGAGTCGCACAACACAACAAGCAGACCATCACAACAGCTACAGACCCACTGTCTTCTACAGCGCAAGCAGCGACACACTACACAACGACTACAGCACCAACAACACCAGCGACGACGCAGGCAGAAACCCACGTCAGCCCTAGACACCTTTCTCACGCCCGACATGCATGGCGAGAGCGCCGAAGACAACACACCCTTGCAGACCCGTTGAATCGTCGTGGGTCGGGTACCTTCCGAGAGCGACACGACGAGCAGAACTCAGGAGGGGAAAAAACACACACACACACACACAGACACAACGAATCGTCGACCTCCAGGAAAATATGGGAAAGTATGGGAAGTGGGGGGGGATGACGAAAACCCAGAAAACATGGGACAGTATTGGGAATAGTGTTATTTGTGTGTATTTATTTGTGTGTCCCAGGGCCCCTTCAAGAACACCTCATGAAGCTTCACGGCATCGGGAACTGGGCGTCGGTACACAAGCGAAAAAAGATGTGGCG
This sequence comes from Prorocentrum cordatum, assembly GCA_963575745.1. NCBI lineage: Eukaryota > Dinophyceae > Prorocentrales > Prorocentraceae > Prorocentrum > Prorocentrum cordatum. The sequence continues at coordinate 40,945 of CAUYUJ010017300.1, forward strand.
CAAGGCCTCAAGGGCCGCGAACCAAGACCCGAGTGCTACGCTGGCAGCCATACCTTAACTTTGGGTCGGGCCTGTCCCTCTACAGGAGGAATGTTCAAACATATTTAAAAGAAAATAGTCTGGGGACGATTGTTTTACTATTGTTGCCCATTTGGCGGGCATTTTTCACTATTTTCTATTGTTGTTGCACAAGATCACCCTGTAGGGGGACACGCCCGGCTTAACCTTAAGTGGCGCCAGCAGGGACAGAGGCAGCACTTTGGCCAACGCAAGCGCTGGGACAGACGCAGCACGTGGGCCACGCAAGGCCAGAGTCAGCGCTAACGTACGCCAACGCAGACGATACCTCCACCGACCGTCCACAGACCCAGTCGAGAAGACAACCAAACGACATCACATGGACGCAAGCAGCACGAGACACCAGAACGCGGGCCTCACTACACCGACTTCACACCTGCAAACACCCAGGACCAGAAATTGAACGCCAAGAGAAAGTCCAAACGACAGGCCCAGCCGGCGCCGACACCGACACCAAGGACTTCCTGTTATTCCTCCTCCCCGTTCTAAGTTTTAGAATGTCTCGCAATGCATGTACCCAGACAAGCCAGATTCTCGAGGCCACGTCCTTGTCTGAAATAGGTGCGGACCCTGTCCGCAACCGTTGCCGCGTCGCATCGCATCGCATCCCCCTTCTTCTTCCACCTCGTCCAGTTCCTCCCTCCTTTTCCTCCTCCTCAGGCTCCTCCCCCTTCTACTCCTGCCGCTTGCTCGCCCTCGTGCTCGATGCTCCTTCCCTGCTCCTGCCCCGCCTGGTCTCGCCGGTGCTCTCCTCCCACACTCAGGAAGCAATTCCTGGGGGTTACAGTTGCAGTTCAGCATCGGCGCTGGCACGTAGATCCGTGGCCGAAAATCAGCCTAATCCAATTCATTTCCGCCAAATTGTTTGATCCGGCCCAGTCCGGCTTCTTCTTGGGCTTGCGTATTTTGGCTTATCTTCTGGCTTGATGGTCCCTTGGACAGGCCTGAACTGGGCAGAATCGTTCGTAATCGTTCTCACGCAGTCCTCCCAGGAGTTGCTTCCTATCCAATCCGCCCTTCGCAGTCCCTCTCCCCCCGCCGTGCCGAGGTGACCACCTGCGCCGGGGCGAAGAGCTGCGCCTGGGCGAGGGTGGAGGGGGACGGCTGCAGCTGGACGAAGGCCAGGCGATCGCAAACCTGGATCAAGGGGGCGTGGAGTGGCGACGGGTCCCGTTTCCATTGGGAAATCGCAGATGTCCGCCGCTGAGCGAGGCGGGCACGGGCCGCATTTTGGGGAGGGCACCTCCCCAGATCCATGTATCTGGCGACCGCGCGCCACATCCATGGACCGCTGATCCGTGCTTGCGCGCCCCCGAGAAAGGAGGTGGCGGGCGGGGCGACCACCTACACGGCGACGCTGGCTGCGGGGGAGTGCGCGTGTCCGGAGGACATCGAGGGGCTCGCCCTGCCGCTGTGGGTGTCGCTGCCCGTGGTCTGCTTCTTCGTGCTCCTCTCGGGCCTCTTCTCGGGGCTGACCCTCGGGCTCCTGCGGCGGGGAAGAGACACGGCCAGAGATTTGAAGCAGTGGCGAAGCGTCTCGGCTCGCCTACGGGCCCAGCCTACCCTAGAATGTTCAGATAACCTGTTGTGGTCTGCACGAGATGTTCTTAGAACATGTCCATTTCTGGCCGAGACCGTCTTGGTTTAACACACCGGGTTCATGCTCTAAGAACATTGGTCTTGCTCTTCGAACATTCTTGGGTTCTGAGAACATGTCGTGGTAGGCTCAGAGGGATGCCCGGACGGTCTGTCCCTGTTCAAAGATTCTTGCCGACATGAGCTGTGCAATCCCGGCGTTTCCGCTCGATGGTCGGCCTCTTGTGCCCCGTCTCAGCGCCCAAGGTTAAGTCGGGCGTGTCCCTCGACAGAAGGAAAATTAAAAACAGTTCAAAAAATTGTGGGGGGGACGATGTTTTTACAATTTTCGATCATTTGGGGGGTATGTACTGACTATTTATAATTTGCCGGGGTATGGTTTGCGATCGGCGCCGTTGGGGCCTGGGTGGCGCGACACTGTCCTCGTCGGGCCTCCTCGGGGCGCGACGGAGAACTTTGTCGATGTCCCCGCCCGCCACCCAGGGTGCCCCCCAGGGTGCCGGTTGCAAGCCACACCCTGTGAAAACCGTACCCTTGGGAGTCGCCGACCTTGGGCCCCTTCTCGGGCCCAAGGCAGGAGGACAATGCAAGAGAGGTGCTGGGCGACAAATTGCCCCGAAGGTCGGGACCTCTGGGGCTTCGCATCGAAATTAAGCTGGCGAAGGACCCAGCCATATGCAGTTGTGAGTGCCGAACTTGTGAGTACCGTCTTCGGTGGAGCTCCCACTGGGGCCACGAACCTTTTGAGGGGTGCGCCGACATGCGGGTGGAACTGCATGCGAACGCTGCCACTGGGGCCTTCGGTGGAGCTCCCACTGGGGCCACGAAACCTGTGAGGGGTGCGCCGAAATAAGGGTGGAACTGCATGTGAACGCTGCCACTGGGGCCTTCGGTGGAGCTCCCTGTGGGGCCACGAACCCTGTGAGGGGTGCGCCGAAATGAGGGTGGATCTGCATGCGAACGCTGCCACTCGGGCCTTCGGTGGAGCTCCCTGAGCCCTGTGAGGGGTGCGCCGAAATGAGGGTGGAACTGCACGCGAACGCTGCCACTGGGGCCTTCGGTGGAGCTCCCTTTGGGGCCACGAACCCTGTGAGGGGTGCGCCGCAATGATGGTGGAACTGCATGCGAACGCTGCCAATGGGGCCTTCGATGGAGCTCCGTATGGGGCCACGAACCCTGAGAAGGGTGCGCCGAAATGAGGGTGGAACTGCATGCGAACGCTGCCACTAAGGCCTTCGGTGGAGCTCCCTATGGGGCCACGAACCCTGTGAGGGGTGCGCCGACACGAGGGTGGATCTGCATGCGATCGCTGCCACTAGGGGCTTCGGTGGAGCTCCCTGTGGGGCCACGAACCCTGTGAGGGGTGCGCCGAAATGAGGGTGGAACTGCATGCGAACGCTGCCACGACCCCTGTGAGGGGTGCGCCGAAATGAGGGTGGAACTGCGGTGCGCCGAAATGAGGGTGGATCTGCATGCGAATGCTGCCAATGTGGCCTCCGGCGGAGCTCCCTATGGGGCCACGAACCCTGTGAGGGGTGCGCCGAAATGAGGGTGGATCTGCATGCGAACGCTTGTCAATGTGGCCTCCGGTGGAGCTCCCAATGGGGCCACAGACCCTATGAGGGGTGCGCCGAAATGAGGGTGGAACTGTATGCGAACGCTGCCACTGGGGCCTTCGGTGGAGCTCCCCACGGGGCCACGAACCCTGTGAAGGGTGTGCCGAAATGAGGGTGGAACTGCATGCGAGCGCTGCCACTGGGGCCTTCGGTGGAGCTCCCTATTGGGCCACGAACCCTGTGAGGGGTTCGCCGAAATCGGATGGGCATGCGGAGAGCAGAGGCAAGGATGGGAAGCAGGAGGGAGGAGGAGGACCAGGAGGAGGAGGAGGAGGAGGAAGGAGGAAGGAGGAGAACGCGAGGCACTGTCTCTTCAAAACGAGGACCCAACACCACAGGATGGTTAGGAAAAAAGAGGGACCAACAAAAACAGCGGAGGATGTCTGGGCCGAAGAATGATGAATCCTGATGCTCTTTCTCTTTCCCCCCTCCTCCGCACTCTGGCTCTGGCTCAGTCCCCGGCTGCGGAAGACCGATCGTGCGGGTCTGAGCGCAATGTCTTGCTTCCGTTGCCAGCGCAGCTTGACCGTATGTGCGTCCACCCAAAGCCTTGGGCATAGCCCGTGCTGCTCGGTTCGCTACTGACCTGCCCAGCTCGACTGAGTCGCGTCCCACGCCCCACTGAAGGGTCCGCCGCCCAGGCACGAGGCAGAGGTGTCAATGAACTGACTTCAGTCGGAGCTGGCCCTCGTCATCCTTCTCCTCTTCCTCCTTCCGTCTACTCTTCTTCGTTTCCTTCTGCCTGCCTTGTCCCCTCGTCGTTTCACGGCATGTTTTTAGACTGCGCACGGGCTCGTGGACTCGGTAATTCAAGAGCCATCATGCGGTCCTCCCCTTATCACGCTGTGGCGCAGCCTCGCTTTGGTGTTATGCAGCGCTTGAGGGTGAGGCCATCACTTGCGTTGCGTGGATGGAAAGATTATGCCTTCCTTCCATCTCTCTCGGAACAGAACATGTGTTAGGGCAAGCTGTCTCTCTCTCTCTCTTTCTCGAGTGCTTCGGGGTTGGCGCTTATAGTCCTGCTTCGGGTGCCCCTTGCATGGGCGACGTGAGCAAGCAAGCCCGGGAAAGGGCGCGAGATTCGAGGATAGCGAGGGCGATCCAGATATGGACATGATAATCGCCTCCATCGTTCGGCCACCTGGAGAGATAGACCCAGCAAGGGTCACGAAGCCAAATTTGGAGAGGCGTGTGCTTGCGTTTCGCCTGGAGTGCTGAAAGTTTGGCCGCGCTTGGCTGGAAGCCCTCTGTGCCCCCCCCCCTTTGCTAGCACCCCTATGCTGAAGCCCCAGGCTCATGGGGCTTGACCTCGTCGGCCTGGAGATCGTGATGAAAGGGGGCGACGAGACGATGGCCAAGTGCGCAAGGACAGGGAGGGGCGGGCGAGGAGCGGGGCGCTCCAGAGAGGGCCGCGCCTTCCAGGGATCGCAGGACGGGGTTGGCATCACCTCCTCGGCGGAAGCCTCGCCGAAGCGAAACACGGCCTGCGGCTCCCCGTGGCGGAAGCTCGCGGAGGACCCTGCGGAAGCTGGCGGGGGTCGCAGGTGCGCCTCCCAAAGGGTAGTCGCAGTCTCTCGGGCAGCCCAGAGGGGCGTCCAGGCAAAGAAGGTGGTGGTGGAAACTCGTAGCTGAAGCAAGCCACATCCCAAAGTCAAGAGGCAGCACTCCCTGTTCCTGGGACCCCCCTTTTCGGACTGCCCAGGACCTCAGGAGCGAGCCATGGGTCCGGGCACCCGCCGGCCGCGGGCGCGCGGGAGCGCGAGAGCAGGGGGCGGCCACGAGCACGGGCACAGGGGGCGGGCGGCCACGACCACGGCGGCGGGCGGTGGTTGCGGCGAGCGGGAGGGGGAGGGGTGGTTCTGCTGCTCGGATTGCACTGTGAGGGCGTCGAGGTGAGAGTCGAGGTCCCTACCCTCATACACCCGTCGCCCTCATGTACCCTACACTGTGAGGCCCTCGTCGCCCTGGGGGTCGATCGTCCAGAGGCGTCAGGGGGCTCGTGACATTGTGAAGGGACACGTTCCAGGTCAGAGTGAGGGGGTCGAGCGATGATGCGTTGTCCCTGGTTGCGTGGCTGAAGAGTGATTCCGCTGCTCGGAGTATGTTTGTTGTTGGTGTTGATCTCCCATTTCCATGCTTAAGCAATAACTGCTGTTGATCCCCACTTCGGTGCCCATGCTGTGGGTCCAATCAAAGTGCTTCTCCCAGTGCTCGCAACTTGTTTTGTTGTTGCAAGTGCAAGTCATGGGCCTCATAATGCGCCTATAGCCCCCGACTTACAACAACAACAACAACAACAACAACAACAACAACAACAACAACCACAACCACAACCACAACCACAACCACAACAACAATATCAACGACAACGACAACGACAACGACAACAACAACAACAACAGCAACAACAACAACAACAATCAGTTTAAGACTGTTCGCTCCTATCTGCTCACATGCCAATCAATACGTATCTCCCAAATTCTCGGTACCCGCCCTCGTCGTCTTCGATCGTACCCCCTTGGGGGTATATCTTCCTTACCTGCCACGTGCATTTAGCGCAGCCCCTAAAACAAGGGAAGAGAGGACAGGTGGAAGGGGGAGGGAGAAGACTGGAGCACGAGAGAAATTAGCAGGAGGAGGGCAAGGAGCAGAAAACAAGTGGTAGAACCAGACGGGCAGATCGGGTGGGCAGACACATAGCGGGCAGGTCGGGAAGGCGGGCCCAGGTGACGAGGTCGAGTAGGCGGGTTGCTGAAGCGTGGGTCCTGCATGAATCGCGAGGAAGTTTTGAGCGATAGCGCGATTCCCAAGTAAAGCGTGAGAAAAGCCAAAGCGAGAGCGTGATTCCTGAGCGCCGAGGGCGCATCGTGTGAATAAATTGCGAGGAAGTCCCACGTGAAAGCGGGATTCGTATACAAATTGTGAGGAGGTCCCGCACGAGAGCGTGATTTGGAAGTAATTCGTGAGGAAGTATCAGGCGGAAACTGCTGTTGTTGTAAACCGGGGGCCATAGGCCCAGTTATTGCAGGTGATGGCGAGGAGGACTAGGAAAAGGTGACCAAGAGAAAGAGCAACGGCACCGGCAGCATCAACAACAGTGGCGCACATTATGTGTGTGATTGTGGTCTAGAATTCAGCGGCCGAGTTTAAACCCTCTTCCTGCTCTGCCGGGCCCAGGGCCATGGCCAAGTTTCGGGGCCATGCTTCTGTACGTAGTATCCCTATTTGGGTTCCTCCTCCTCCCTCCGGCTCCTCCCCCCCCTCTTCTCCACCCCGTCTCACCGATACGATATAGGGGAATTTCGTATCGCTCCGCGTTCGCACGATTTTGCTTCATGACCGTTCTCCTAAGCAGTGGCGGGAATTCGCTCGATGTTCACTCTGGTCCTCCTCCTCCTCCCTTCATCTGCACGGAAGTTGCCCGGGCACGGGTGACTCGGCCCGAAGTTGATTTCTACGTCCAGCTGCTACGGGGCGGAAATTCGGTCAGTTATTCCTGATCAGCACGTGTTTCAAACGTCATCGTGTGCGCTCCCATCTTCTCCCTCAACAAAAGGCATCAACAACAGCAGGCTGGACAGGAGGAACAGCGACACGGCAGGTTACGAAGCGCCGCGTGGACGCGACGGCGACCATAGCGCGGGCATTCATTGTAGAAGGCCGCAGCAGCCCAGAATCAGCCAGTATCGAACGTTGCGCTGTCGAAAAGCCGTGAACATTTAAGGTTAGGTCGGGCCTGTCACCCTACAGGCCGATTCTGGGCGAAAAAACAAATAGTGAAACAATATCCCAACATGGTCAAACAATATGTTAAAAATCGTCCCCAGGAGTATTTTTGATTATTTTTGAATGCTCCTCCTGTAGAGGGGCAGGCCGGACTTAAGTTTAAGGTTGAACGATCCACGCGATTTCAGAAGCCAAAAGCCAACGCCAGAGCCGTTACGACACGAACGTGCCGGAGGAGCAGGACTGGGTTCGGGTCGGACGACGGGTGTGGATTGGGATAGGGCGGGGGTGCGAAATCTGCTGCGCATAGCTGGTTTCGGCTCGGCCATCGGACGCTTTCCTCGACTCGCGTCGCACCCAGCTGGGAAAGCCAGCTGCATGCTGCGGATTCGCTAATCAACCTGGCAGGCCTAAGTCAGGAGGGGAAAAAACACAGACACAATGAATCGCCGATTCCCCAGAAAATATAGGAAAATACGGGACGTGGGGGGGGAAAACAAAAAACCCAGGAAATATAAGAAAATTTGGGGGATCCTGTTGTTTGTGTGTATTTATTTGTGTGTCCCAGGGCCCTTTCACTAAGATGCGGACAGATCGCTCCAGAGAGCTCCAGAACGCGCTCAGCTGCAGCGGCAGGGGGGCTGAGCAGGCGGAGGTAGCATGGGGTGACCGAGCAGGAGGAGGAGCACGAGGGTAGAAGGAGGAGGTGATAAAAAGGGGGAAGAGGAGGAGGAGGAGGCGGAGGCGGAGGAGGAGGAGGAGGAGAAGGGAAGGGAGGAAGGAAGGAGGAGGAGGAGGAGGAGCAAGAGGAGGAAGGCGGAGCAGGCGGAGGAGGAGGCGGAGCAGCGGGACCGGGACTCCTGCGCCTTCAGCTGCTCAGCGCCTGGGGAGGACCGGGCTGATGCAACGCAGGCTTAGACGACGGGTCGTGCTCGATTCGAACGCTCGTGGCGAAAAACAAGCTCGAGGGGGCCCGGCCTTATTGCCAAGCAACACGAGCTTGCTGAAGTAGTACTTCAAGAGGGGGCGCCGATGGCGCCCGCTCTGGAAAGAGGTGGAGCGGGGCAGGCACCACATCACCCCAGGGTGCCAGCCTCTCTCTCTCCCTCGCGTGACGGCGCCTCCGTGCCTCTGCACGGTTGGCGGCGATCCTGGCCTTCTGGGAGGAGGAAAGGACGAGGGGAGCGGGCGGGGGTGGAGGCGGAGACGAAGGAGGCGGGGAAGGGAGCAGAGGCCAGGCCGCCGCCTGCTCCTCTGGGGAGCCAGAAATCAAATCCACGATAATATGCTCTGCATCCGCGTCGGCTCCCGACGCTTCTGTCCGTGTCGGAGCCTCCTCCGCTTGAGGCTCAAAATCTTGGTCAGAGCTGCTCGTGTCTGAGTCAAGAAATCGACTGCGCTCAGGATCTACTCTGGTCCTGTCTTTGCGTTGTCTAGGATCGCCCGCGAAGTCGGGCGCATACGGTCTAGCAGCGCCATCCTCTGGTTGCTCCTGGATACTAGACACGAAAAACTCCATGAGCCCAGCTCGGATCTCTTCAGAGTCCTGGGAATAGGCCTGTACCTCCGGGATCTCTGGGTCAGCAGTGACGGGATCCTCCGAAGAACGGCCAGACACCAAAGAAAAAAATATCCCGGCAAAGCAACCTAACAGCGATGTGTAGGAGCATATCTGGAAGCATTCCCCTTAAGATTCACATGAGAATCCAGTTGTAGAATTCTGCTGTTCTCGCAGTCGCAGTCGCATTCGCGATGAAAGTCGCAGTGGCAACGGCAGTCGCAGTCACAGCCTCAGCCTCAGCCTGCCTCAGCCTCAGCCTCAGCCTGCCTCAGCCTCAGCCTCAGCCTGCTTCAGCCTCAGCCTCAGTCTGCCTTCAGCCTCGGCCTCAGCCTCAGCCTGCCTAAGCCTCAGCCTGCATCAGCCTCAGCCTCAGCCTCAGCCTGCCTCAGCATCAGCCTGCCTCAGCCTCAGCCTCAGCCTCAGCCTGCTCAGCCTCAGCCAGCCTCAGCCTCGCCTCAGCCTCAGCCTGCCTCAGCCTCAGCCTGCATCAGCCTCAGCCTCAGCCTGCCTCAGCCTGCAGCCTCAGCCTGCCTTCAGCCTCAGCTCAGTCTGCCTTCAGCCTCGGCCTCAGCCTCAGCCTGCCTCAGCCTCAGCCTGCCTCAGCCTCAGCCTCAGCCTTGCCTCAGCATTCAAAATGTGGCCCGGGAATGGAGTTCTGGGAACTCGAAGAACACGAAGTGGCCTACAGTTGGCTCGGGCATTCAAAATCATGCCCAGGAATGGAGTTCTGGGAACTCGAAGACCACGAAGTGGCCTACAGTTGGCTCCGGGCATTCAAAATGTGGCCCAGGAATGGAGTTCTGGAAACTCGAAGACCACGAAGTGGCCTACAGTTGGCTCCGGGCATCCAAAATGTGGCCCGGGAATGGAGTTCTGGGAACTCGAAGACCACGAAGTGGCCTACAGTTGGCTCCGGGCATCCAAAATGTACGCCGGGAATGGAGTTCTGGGAACTCGAAGACCACGAAGTGGCTTACAGTTGGCTCCGGGCATCCAAAATGTACGCCGGGAATGGAGTTCTAGCAGCGCCAAGAGCGATTTTGCGAGGATGTCCCAGACGATTTGGGCTTCGGCGGCAGCCGCCCCGGGTCCCGCCCGGACCCCCCTGTGGAGTCATTTGCTGCTCTCTTTTGACACCATTAGAAACCTATCAGTCTTCGCTGTTAGGTAGCTGAGTCAACAATAGCAGTGGCAATACTTCTACACATGCTATTCGTATAGGCCTTCTTAGAGGCCGTTCTAGATTCACCAAAAGAAAGTTTCCCCTGGAGGGTCATATGCGACCCTTTGCCGTGGGAACAAAACAATTGCCTGGAGTGGCCTTCAGGAGGCCAGCCAGAGTGGGCATACGGACCGAGACTATTGTGGTGGGGGCTCTACCTACCCCTGCTGGATCCGTACCTGCTGGCTGGTGTTCGCACTGATCAAATGTGGTTCTGGCCGCACACGGTGCTGACCACATCGCTTGCATAGGCTGCCATTCAAAAAAGACGATGGCGCTCCTCGTGCCCATGTCGGGCAAGTAGGATGCTCAAGCCATCCAGACGTTCCTGCTCGAAAGTGCTCCGCGAGAAGCCGAACGAGTGCGTGAAACAGCTGCGAACCTATGCGTACTTGCTCGGATTGACGTCTAGTGGCCCATGGAACTCCCCAAACGTGCTGAAGCGTCCTGAGCGGGGGGGGCACCTTCTTGCCACCGAGAAGCCGACCAAGTTTCACATGGCGTCCCCCTGAGTTAATAACACGATGACAACGTATGTGTTCAGCCCATTCTAGTATAGTAGCTTCTCTAGTCAGGTCGCCTCGAACTTCATCGATCGCAATGTCTACGCTGAGAACTACGAGCTCCACTGAGGGTGAGGCAATCGAGCATTCGATGTGCCAATGGGTGTCTCCTGCACGTCTGCGTCCGCAGTAGAGGTTGAGAACGAAAAACGTGCTGCGCTGTACTCTTGTAGGAATCTGCATGGCGGCAACTCCAGAAAAGTCCGCAGGATTGGAAAGGAAATGTGGGGGGTCTCTATTGGGCCCAGTACCTTCAGGAGCCCGTGCTTCCTTGAATATTTTGAGGTACTCTGCTCTGAGCTGGGGCGGCGGAAGCGCATAATCTGCGTGTAGACGAATATCTCGAACTTGCTTTGAACTGAGGGCTTCAAGAATATCGCGAACCGCTTGGGGGCACTCTCCAGGGCTTCTGAATGCAGGACACTCCTTGCGCCACCTCCCTTGACCTGCCTTCCTCTGTGCATGAAGCCTCCTATCCTCCGCCTCGTTCAAGTCTCTAGCCTCCTCGCACGTGCAACTCACGCCGGAAAGCCAGTACCCAAGAGCACACTTGGCAGAGTCGAAAGCCAGATGCGCCGTTAAAGCGGCGCGGTGTGCAAACTGCTGCCTGCATGTAGGACACTGTGTGATGCTGCCTCGGATACGTCGCATGCTGTGCACTCTGCTGCGATGACATCTATTGACGCGCGTTCTTAAACTTTTAGGCTTGCAGAAGCCTTCTCCACACCAAAAGCACTTCCAAACCTTCGCGTCCTCGGCTTCGGCAGCACGGAGACTGTGAAAAGCACTGTCGTATGCTGGCGGAACTCCTGAACCCCGCAGGATATCAAACATCTCGTGCTCTGCAGCTGCAGCGAGGGCTTCCCTTTGCTGTTGACGCACCGTAGCTTCGAGCGCCTGACGCATGGTTCCTTTCCAAGCGGTGGGGGATCTTTTAACCTCGACCTCCCAGGCGCGTACGTCAGTGCGCGGGTCGGGGAACTCCTTGAACCTTGGAAGATAAGGCTGTAGCCAGGCCAGGTCGTCCTGGATCATACGCGCCCAAGACCTGGAACACCCCTGGAGACAGGCCCCCAATGGAGCCAGGATGCGAAGGGGGCCGGTGTGCAAGAGTCTGCCAAACAGGCGAAGCCGATGTGCTGCCAGCAAGTGCTCCACTGCAGGCCTGGCCACTGCAGCGAGCACGGTAGCATTGCGAGCTGCGCTGTCATCTCTCCTAGGCAACCGCGCCACTGCTCGATAATACCGCATGAGACTGCCTTGCAAATGCTGTGCTTGGGCTCTCGTGAGGTATCCCCAGGTACTGCTCTGGTAGAGTCTGTCCGAACGTGCCAGCGAATCAAGAAATGCCATGGCCGACGCGCGCTCGATGGACGTGTGTTTGAAGACGCGCGTGCGAAGAGCTTGCCATGCTTGCTGACACCCTTGCTGCTTGTGTGCGAGCTCTGGGCCCATGGGGCCCGTCATGTCGTGCACCGTGCCGGGGTGCGTGTAGTGCAGCACTCGATGCAGGACGACAGTGCCCACCGTGTTAGTACATACATGTATGGTATTGTGAAGTTAATGTACCAATTTGTGCTGGGTAGTTCTGGCTCCAGGACCTCGAAATTGAAACGTGAAAGCCGATTTACCTGGTTTCACAGTGACACGGAGACCTCGTTCGGAAAAAGGCTTCGATCAGAATGGCTGCTAGAATCGGTGCTTGCATGAGAAGCGCCCTAGCCTTGCCCATGAATACAAAGTGCGCATCGTCAAAAAAGGCTCACTCCATGGAGTGACATGCGCGCACGGGCCCCTCTCCTCCGATTTCTGATATGTTGCGAGGGACGAGCTGAGCCAAGCGGGAAATCTGACCGAAACTCCGAGCTCGAGGAGACGCTCCTGGGCCGGCGACATGATGCGCGCCATGACGAAGTTAAACAGTAGGTCCCCGTACTGCTGCCCTGGTCCAGAGCCCAAGAACGGAAAAAGCGACCTTCTCCCCGTCCTGGGCAACAAACCATGACTGGTCATATGCGTCTGACAGAAGGTCTCGACTGTGGGCTGGCACTCCCGTCTCCTCGAGAGCGGTGGCATGCGTCTGCGAGTAGTCCCAAAGCTCGTGCGCTGCCTCTGCAGGGAGACCGCACTCCTTCAAACGGCGTGCAAGAGACTCATCATCACCTGCAGTGGCAAAGACCATCTCGCGGATAACCTTGTAAAAGGCCTGGACAGCGTCGATAAACATGAAGAGCACCGAGAGTTTGCGGGCCGCCTCGAAGCTCCAGGGCCGAAAATACAGCACCTCTGCCAGCCAATCCACCGAACTGCCTATCTCCAACTAGACGAGGGAGCGCGCGTACCACTCGGGCTCTCGTGATGGACCTGTGCCTTTTGCCTAACTGCGAAGAGCCCAGTATGGATCTGTAGTTGGTGACCTGGGATGGGGCCCCAGCCTTGAATAAACTCCAGTGTAACAAAAATTGTCTTTCCATTGGATGGGCTCGCAAACTCTGATCGTGCTGTTGACCACTAAAGGGTGATACACAGCAGCAAGTATGTGTGCAAATCGCTTGACGGTAGTGCCAGATATGCCATCAGGTCCTGCTGCAGAATCCTTGGCATGTAACATAGCCTGCTGCCATCTAGCCAGAGACGGGACATCCTCGAGCGCGATGTCTAAGTTGTGCGTGGTGGAGGGGCCCAGGGAGGGAGGTTGGGTGAAGAACCAATCTAGGTCCTGACCTGGAACAAGAGCTGCAAATTCCCCCATCCCGAAGTGTTGTAGCCACCTATTTGCGACATCGACGAACGACTGGAGGGGCCGACCGTCAATGCCTGCTAGTAGTGGCAGCGCTAATGCCGAGCGCTTCTTGCGGGAGCATGCCCCCCATGGCTCGCAACTTGCTGAACGCGTCTTTAAAGTCGTGCCCTGCCCATGCTCGAGACACCTGGCTAGCGTGCGTTTCCAGGGGCAGCTGTCTGGCTGCGAGGCGAATGCCCGACATGCGCGCTTGATAGTTCCAAAGAGCTGGGAGACCCTTCGAGGCTTGATCAGGCCTGCCTGGAAGGACCCACTTGAGCTCCTCTAAGCCATACAACGGAGGCCTTTGGGGATCCCAAAAGCTGCTGTGTTCTCTGACCTAGAGTCTGAAGAAGGCTGTGATCACGCGGTCTTCGATGGCGAACCTCGGCAACTTCTGAAACGGCAGCTCCAATAATTGATGCAAGCGCCAGCAGGGCCCCAGTAGAGCCAGCCGCAGTAGTGCAGTTAACTGCTGAAGCCTCGGAGCCCATCTTTTAATAAGATACCCTGGGTTCCTGGAAGACGTCCTCCAAGTAGTGGTACGGTGACAAAACCATGAGGCCCCAGCTGTGCTACTCGAGGTCTGAGCCCAAGCATGAAAAAGCAGAGCCTTGCGTAACCGTAAACAGCGCAAACCTGCCTGTCGAAAGCTCCGTAGCTGTATCGTGCGTTGGTCCATCATTTCCAGGGTGGCATCTGTGATCCAGGGCTGCCTTGGTGTACGGCCGCGTGCCGTGCTCCTTACTGGAAAAGCGGATTCGATGGCTGCGTGCACGTGCCTGGTGGTAAACTCGCAATGCACTGACCGGGAGACAGTAAAAGGAATCGCTGGCGCGTCTCTCATCAGCTCCGCGAAATGCTGCACTGCTTCAACTTCTTGAAACTTGGCAGTGTCGCACTTGGGCTTGCGCTGTCCGCTGGCACTCCACAGTGCGCTGGACAGCAGCAGCGAGAGGGTGGCAGAGACGACGAGATGGTCCAGGATGGATATGGTGAGATCGATGTCGGACACCACGCGATGCGAGGACACCTGGACCCCCAATGAACAAACAACATGGTCGACTCTACGCCCTGACGAGAGCCCATGGGGGGCTGGGAGGAACCACGTAGCAGACGATGGTTGATTTGATTCCAAGAAGGTAGAAGGTAACCACAATTCGGATCCCAAGAGAAACTCGTGAAATAACTGCCCTGGGAGGTTCTGAACTTCTGCTGCAACTGATCCTTCGCATCGAGACGTAGCCGATCCAACTCGAGCGTTTGCGTCGCGTAGGCGTGCTACTTCAACACCTGGAGTACGATGTGAATGTAATAGACGAGACAATTCCTGCCACCACTGCTTTAAACAATCAGGCCGTGCTTTGCTTTGCGGCGCGTGGGCAACCAAAATGTCAACGGCAAAGTGCTCCACTCGCACGGCCGCGAACAGATATCTTGGCTGTGCTGCAAGAACGCGGACATGCTCGGGCTGACAACGAACTCCCGGCATGACCTCAATGCCCGTGTGCACGTCTCCAAAGACCGTTCCAAGATGACGCATTCTCCCAGACAGAAAGAGCCCAACGGGTTTGAACTTCTCGGCGATACAGGCTTTGTGGGGGTTCAGGGAGAGAACGCTGGCGGCGGCCACAGATAGTGAAAGTGATTTCGTGACGGTGCGCCGTCACTTGCTGACTTCGCGCCCTTGGCAGAAAAACGTAACAACCTAAACAAGGCAGACGCCTTCTCCTGCGCAGTCTCTTGAACATGCGGCAACTCAGCTCCTGGGGTAGGATGCTGCGCTTGGACCTGACGGGACTCGAAGCGAAGCCACAGCCAGCTCAACTGGATGTCATCGTCTAGGCATACTCTCCACTTGCCGTCTGGAGTAGGTATGTCGCCCTTAATCATAGATACCAAAGTACATATAGTATCTGCTGCCTCGTTCCATGGGTCCCCGCTGTGACCTGCAACGTGAGCCCAAGAGGTAGATCTGGCAAAGTACTGCACTACCGTAGCTAGGCTGTCTAGTTCTGACTGGGGACGTCGGACAGATGGGCTAAGGGCTTCTCCTTGGGCAACTCTAAGGACTTCCGAGCAATCGCAGAAGAGCGCGAGGTCAACCTCGTGAGTGAGGCTGGCGTAGGGGGGCTGCAGGAACCAAGCGAGCGCCCACTGGGCATCTTGCAGCTCCGGGGCAGGATGACCACCTTCAAGAGCCCCTCCTTCAAAACCCAAGAGAGCCTGACGACCTAGGGAGTCCCCAGCGAGCACAACGAAGGCCCACGTAGGTCCCCCTTCTTTGCTGCCCCCAGAGCCGTCCGTGTATATGTGTATACTGTTGACCTCGCTGAGGTCGTCGATCGCGTATAGCCAGGGCATGTGGTGCAACGTGGATGAGTGCCAATACTTGGCGAGACTCCAATGCAAGTTGTTGAGTGGTCTGATCCAAGGCTGAAATAGAATGGAGCAAATGGGGGTAGTGTCGGGAAGAGGGCTGAAGTGGCATCCTCTGGACTGGTATGCTGGAAACCCCGATACGTCGCTGATGTTCACCTGACCGGCGGGGAGAGATGTATCCCGAGCCTTGCCTGCGCTCTCCCCTTGCAGAGCAGCGCGTCGGGGTCTCAGAAACTCTGCCCGTTCTCTCCGTTGTTGGTGACGGGCCTCAGCGGGTGATCGTCGTCCTCCATGACCGCCTCGGTGTGGTCGCTGTCCGCAGCTGCTGGCAGGCACAGGGATTTGTCCGCTGGCATGGCGGCGCCTCCTGCTATGCTTGCCGTCCCCCTTGCAAGGAGCTTCTGCTGGCCAGGCGCTGCTGCTGCTGCCTCGAGCCTGCGCGCTCCCGCCGATGGCGTTGACCTGCGCCCTCCTTTGCCGATGTGCTGGAGCTTGCCCGTCTCCTGCTGTGCTGCTGCTGTTGCTGACGCGGCTGCAACTGCTGCTGCATGCGCTGGAGCTGCTGCTGCTGCTGCTGGGGCTGTACTCGCCTGCGCCGTCCGTGCTGTCGGCACCTGGGCGGCCCCCTGGACTGCCACTGGCGAAGCTGATGTAGATGGAATATGCAAGGCCGTCTGGATAGTGGACATGCTGGCGGCAAGGGCCAACAGACTTTGCTGCAACTGTACTTGATTGGCCTGCAACTGAGCCAAGAGCTGTGGCTGTGCGTTCTGCTGCTGCTGCGTTTCGAAGGGGACTCTGAAACGATGGTGTCGAAAATGGAGGAGTGGCTGTGCCGTCGACTGCCTCGACGGAGAATGAGACTGCTTTCTCTCGCTCCTTGGCTGCTTCCTCCTTCTCTTTGGCTTCCCTCGCGAGGATCTCGAAAGATTGTAGTGCCTCCTGCGCCTGTGAGAGATCTGTGGCGGTAGCTTCTCTTGCCTTCTCGGCCGTCTCTAGCGCTATCTCCCCTTCTCGCTCGGACTGTTGGGCCTCCTCGAGGCGCTTGGTGGCCCTGGTGATGTAGCTCTGCTGGTTGCTGACTCTCTCCGTGGGCGGGTAGGCGTACACGCGTATGAACTGCAGGATGCGATGCTCTTGCTTTGCTGCTGCACGGATGGCTTGATCGGGGCCCATCGCTGTCTGCGCCTTGATCTGCTTTTCGACCGCCTGGATGGCGTCCTTGATGTGAGCTCTGTGGGTCTCCAACTCTGCTGGATTCGCCGGCGGTTCGACCCAGAGCCTGTGAGACTGTGCTTCTTTGAGCGTAGCTACACCAGCGGGAAGGGACTGCGTAGCTGCTGTAGGAGCTGATGCTGATGCTGCTTCTGGCTCTGGGCGATCTGTGTGCACACGCTCTGGCCCCCTGGAGACCGAACGCCCATTTCGTCTCTTGTACGGCTTGTCCTTGTCCTTCCTGGCAGGGTAACATGCTAGACACCATGCCGAAGAAGCCAATTGCTCTGCACCACAGCGTGAACAGCACCATGACGACCGTGATCGGGCCCAGGGGGGCGCCACGCTGCTGTGGTGCTCTGCGAGCAGACGTCGCGCTGCGGCGACTCGTAGAAGTGATCGTGCTGCTGATCGTCGCTCTCTGGCACGACGGTGCCAGGCAGATTCAGCCTCGCGGCGCCCTCGGGGCGCCGTGGCGCGCGCGGGCGCGCCCAGGCACGGCCTGCCCGCGGCCGACCGCGGGGCGGCGCGCCTGGCCGACCGCCCCGAGGAGGCGCGCGGACTCGGGGCCCGCTCCCCGCGCCTCGAACCGGGACGGCGGCTGGAGGAGGGAGGGAGGGAGGGGGGGAGGGAGGGAGGAGGAGGAGGAAGGAGGAGGAGGAGGAGAGGAGGAGAGAGGAGGGAGGAGGAGGAAGGAGGAGGAAGGAGGAGGGGCAGGGGGGGCAGGAGCAGGCAGGGGGGGTGGTCTGCGCCGCGCGCGAGGAAGATCCACCCCGTGCGCTCCAGGGGCAACCTCCTGCTCTGCACCCTGCTGCTCGGCGGCCCGGGGCCGAGAACATCGGCCTTGCGCTCGAGCGTCGGCCCCTCCCAGATCCCCCCCCCCCCCTCTTCTCCTCCTCCTCCCTCCTCCTCCCTCCTCCTCCTCCCTCCTCCCTCCTCCTCCTCCTCCTCCTCCTCCTCCTCCTCCTCCTCCCTCCTCCTCCTCCTCCTCCTCCTCCTCCTCCTCCTCCTCCTCCTCCTCCTCCTCCTGTCTCCTCGTCCTCGTCTCCTCTTGTCGGCCTCCCCGTCCAAGCACTCGAAGCGGGGAAGACTGCATCAGCAGAAGTGTTCGGCGCTCCGCACGGATATCTTGGATCGGCGCTGGGCCCTCCTGGCGGCGGCTCCAGCGCCGCCCCTGGCGCGCTCCGCGCGCCAGGGAGGGGGATCCAGCGCAGGTCCAAGAAATCCGCGCAGAGCGTCGAAAGATTGTGCATTGGTGCAGTTTGTTCTTTGTTCTATCTACGCTCCTCTCGCCTTCTACCGCTGAGGAGGAGGATGAGGAGGAGGATGAGGAGGAGGAGGAGGGTATCCGGAATGTCCTGTGCGCCACGGAGGATGGGGAGGAGGAGGGGCGGGGGGAGGGGGAGAGCGAGGAGGTGGAAGAGGCAGGAGGGGGGAGGGCGGTGCTGAGAAGGAGGAAGGAGGAGGGGAAGAAGGAGGCGGAGGAGGCGGCGGACAAGGAGTGCGAGGAACACATTACGGATAAGGAGCAGCAGGAGGAGGAGGACGAGTGGCAAGACCAGGACCAGGACAAGGACGACGAGTGGGAAGACCAGGAGCAGAGGGAGGACGAAGGGGAAGAGGATGAAGATGCAGGAGAGATGATACATTACACGAGAGACAGGAGACAGGACACATTAGTTGGAGGTGGAAGGGGAGGAATGGGCAGGACGCCAGCCATGCAGCCCATGTAGACGCCTTTTGGTATGATTATGCTCCTTGTCGATCGTGTTTACGATGGTCCTTATGCGGATGGTATTTCTTCTGCCTGCGACAACTGTTATGCATCGGAGGCGAAGGGGTGATATCGCAGTGATGTGGAGAGCCCCCCACCAGGAAATCGGTTTCGCTCGTGCAGGCGAGGCGAAGTTGCGCGGGCGGGCGAGAGGAATGAACCTTTCTCTGGCGAGGGCGCCGCTGGGCAAAATGTCCGCCCCTTTCCCCCCCATTGGCCGGCGGTGGAAGGGGTTGTCGCGCCGTGGTGCCCCGATGGTGTCCCGGAGTGCCCCGCGGTGCCCCGCGGTGTCCAGATGGTGTCCCGTCGGTGTCCCGTCGGTGCCCCGTCGGTGTCCCATCGGTGTTCTGTCGGTGAACCCGTAGTGAGATCGATAATGAGATCAATAGTGAGATCGATAGTGGTAGCCATAGTGAGATCGATAGTGAGATCGATGATGAGATCTATGATAAGGTCGATCGTGCGATCGATAGTCAGATCTATCGTGATATCGATAGTGAGATGGATTGTGAGATTGACAGGAAGATCGATAGTGAAAGGGGCAATGCGATCAATTGTGAGATCCGTAGTAGGATCAATTGTGAGATCGGTAGTGAGATCGATGGTGGCACGGTGGGATCGATAGAGTTAGATCGATCGTTAAATTGATTGTGAGGTATGGTTTGCTCGATAGTGAGATCGAGGTCGATAGTGGTATCGATAGTGACATCGATTGGGTGGGACGTTGGTTTCCCTTCCCCTGAACCTTCTTATCACCCGAAGGGTGGTCGTATAGGCACAGTTGCGTTTGTTCATGCGCTTGTGTTGGCGCGAGTAAGAGTGATGGGCTGCTCATGGGTCGGGAACTTCGAGCCAAGACGCAATCGGGGGGGCCCAAGCGGAGCGGTGACCACACCGTGTGGTAGAAAATTTGGATCCAGGGTGGCCGCACGATTTTGGGACTCGGGTCGTTCTCCGAGGATGTGTCGGGCAAGTGGGGCCTCCAGGGTCCCAAAGCGCTGCGGTGACGGACCGTGCGTCGACACGACCCGAATCAGCGGTATGCCCTCCTCTGAGGAGGGTGTACTCGTTTCAGCTAGTTAGCTGCCATGCCTCATTCAGGCAATGTCGCCGTCAACGCGGCGTTGTCCATCCTATTAGCTGACATTGCCAGCGGCTTGGTCGGCTTCTTCGTGTCTACAGGCCTCATCGTCCTCTTCGGGGAGATCTTGCCTCAAGCGGCTTGCTCCAGGTACCCAAAGACAGCAACAGCATTATGACGGTGCACGTAGGAAAACATTTGATGAAGCAACCCTCCCGAGCAATGGTTGCATGAATGCTCCGTCAATTGATCGAGCGTCGCATCGTTTGACGCCGAGGGCTTTCACTTGAACCTGGCTGCTGCAATATATAGAGGGACATGGTTGGAAATGTTCATGTCGGTTGGGATCCGTGCAGGGCTTGCACCATGCCGTGTGCATAGATGCGCTGGATGTGGCCATTAGCTACGCAATGTGCACATGAGATGCCACAATTCCGTGTTGTCCTATTTCCGCAAAAAAATAGCTTGGCGAAGGACCCAACCATATGCAGCTGTGGGTATCGCATTCGGGGGAGCCCCGTATGGGGCCACGAAACGCTGTATTGGGTAGGGGGGGACGCATGCGAACTGCGCCACTGGGAGCTTCGGTGGAGCTCCCTATGGGGCCACGAAACGCTGCCCTGGGTGGGGGGGAACGCATGCGAACTGCGCCACTGGGGCCTTCGGTGGAGCTCCCTATGGGGCCACGAAACGCAGCCCTTGGTGAGGGAACCGCATGCGGGCTGTGCCACTGGGACCTTCGGTGGAGCTCCCTATGGGGCTACGAGACGCTGCCCTGAGTGGGGGAACCGCATGCGGGCTGTGCCACTGGGACCTTCGGTGGAGCTCCCTATGGGGCCAGGGGGAACCGCATGCGGGCTGTGCCACTGGAACCTTCGGTGGAGCTCCCTATGGGGGTACGAGACGCTGCCCTGGGCGGGGGAACCGCATGCGGGCTGTGCCACTGGGACCTTCGGTGGAGCTCCCTATGGGGTCACGAACCGCTGCCCTGGGTGGGGGAACCGCATGCGGGCTGTGCCACTGGGACCTTCGGTGGAGCTCCCTATGGGGCCACGAACGCTGCCCTGGGTGGGGGAACCGCATGCGGGCTGTGCCACTGGGACCTTCGGTGGAGCTCCCTATGGGGCCACGAAACGCTGCCCTGGGTGGGGGAACCGCATGCGGGCTGTGCCACTGGGACCTTCGGTGGAGCTCCCTATGGGGCTACGAAACGCTGCCCTGGGTGGGGGAACCCCATGCGGGCTGTGCCACTGGGAACTTCGGTGGAGCTCCCTATGGGGCTACGAAACGCTGCCCTGGGCGGGGGAACCCCATGCGGGCTGTGCCACTGGGAACTTCGGTGGAGCTCCCTATGGGGCTACGAAACGCTGCCCTGGGTGGGGGAACCGCATGCGGGCTGTGCCACTGGGACCTTCGGTGGAGCTCCCTATGGGGCCACGAGACGCTGCCCTGGGTGGGGGAACCGCATGCGGGCTGTGCCACTGTGACCTTCGGTGGAGCTCCCTATGGGGCTACGAAACATGTGAGGGGTGCGCCGAGAGCAGAGGCAAGGAGGGGGAGGAGGGAGGAGGGCGAGGAGGGGGAGGAGGAGTAGAGGAGGTGGGACGCGGGGCGCTGTCTCTTCAAAACGAGGACCCAACACCACAGGATGGTTGGGAAATATAGACATTAGACGCACTGTCGGCCATGAGGGGTTGCATCGTTGTGCCGCAGTGCCTGGATTGTCGTTGAAGCTTTCCGTGAGGCGCGGCTGCTTGGGACGACCCAAGGCATCGGAGCCTGATGGATTCGTGCGAAAGCTATGTCTAGAGTCGGGGTCACATGTTCGATGTGTGTTTCCATGTGTCGTCCCAGGTATGCTCTTCAGGTTGGGGCGCGAACCGTCCTGATCACGCAGGCGCTCATGTACTCTCCCCTCTACATACTCACCAAGCCTCTGAGCATGATGCTGGATCGCCTCCTGGGCAAGGAGGTGCTCACGGTCTATAGTCGATCCGAGCTGCTGGAGATCGCCGCTTCAAATGGGCAACCAATAAACAATCAGACGCAAATATTGCCTAGTGATCGTTTTCGTATTCATTGTTTTGCCGATCGGCGCGGGCCCTCGCACCCCTTCCCCCCCCCCATGGAGTAGATCTTGGCTTCGTTTGTTGGCGCCCGTTTCGAGCAGGCGGAGTCTGCCCCACAGGACGCACTGCCGCAAACAGTCGCAGGAACCAGAGCCAGGCCCCCCCCACACCTCCCCGCCCCCTTGCCGCCCAGTGTCGAAACGCCGGATGAGAAAACGCTCACCTGTTGGGAGTCGGGCCACCTCTTCCTGGGGTGTCGCTGCCCGCGCCTCCGCCCCTCGGCCTCGCTCCGGCGTGCTGCCCCCCGACTTCTCCCCTCGACTCCGCCCGGACGCCGCGCGCCCCCCCCCCCCCACCGGGGCCCGTCCAGAAGCGAGTAGCCCGGGCGAGATCCCCTCCGACACACCAGGTCGTTTGTCCTTCTCCTCATCCTCCTCCCCTCCTCCCCCTCCTCCTCCTCCTCCTCCTCCTCCTCCTCCTCCTCCTCCTCCTCCTCCTCCTTCTCCCACTCCTTCTCCTCCTCCCCCTCCTCCTCCTCCTCCTTCTCGCTCCTCGCTCCTCGCTCCTCGCTCCTCGCTCCTCCTCCTCCTCCTCCTCCTCCTCCTCCTCCTCATCATCATCATCATCATCCTCCTCGCTCCTCCTCCCCCACCCCTCCTCCTCCTCCTCCTCCTCTTCCTCCTCCTCCTCCTCGTCCTCCTCCACGTGCCGAGTGGATAACAACGGCACGGACGGAAGCATACCCCACCGATTGTTGTGATTTCGCACGATTGGTTATGTGATTTCGCACAGCAGGATTTTGCAGTTTTGCCTGCGTCCGCGCGCCTGTGACGAATGATCAGTTCTTGTCCAGGGAAGTGTACGAGCAAGCAGTGGGACGAAGAGGGGATGGGATAGCTGTCAAAGCGAAGATCGGGATCGAACACACATGCACGCGCGGACCTTTCGATGTGGGAGCCTCTTGGCAACCTATTCGGGCCATCCGAGAATGCTCTTGGGACCAACTTGAAAGCAGTTGGGCTTTCGCGGGGCCATGTCAGGGTCCTTTTGGGCCCCTGAGGGGCCTGTTGGGACAATCGTGGAGGCCATCTGTGACAGACGTGAAACGCCAGCCGAGGCAAGCTAGCGACAGGCACGCCGCCCAGCTGGCGGCGCAAGCGGTGGTCTGACGACACCTGCTGGTGCCTGCCAAGTCTAGGCTTCGCTCCGCGAAGCTGCGAGGTGACTTCCCTCAGCCGTGAAAGAGGCTGGTGCGAGCATGGTGCTCCGTGCGCGCGGGTTTTCAGGGTTGGGCCTCTTGCGAGGGTTTCTTGCGACCGCGCCCGCGCCAACGTGGCCTGAGCCAACGTGGCATGATCTTGCACATGGGTGATTGGAAATGCCTTGCCGAGCGCTTGGTGCGCTGCGCGCCCATCCCTTTCGACGGGACAGCTTTCGTGAGGTGGCGTCCGTCCGTCCGTCCGAGGTCCCCCCGTCGAGGGCCAAACTCTTGGGGCCTTCTTTGGCCCCTCCTGGGGCTGCCTCTCGTCATCCTGGAGCCATCTCAAGGCCTCAAGCGCCCACCGGAAGCGAAGAGGCGAGATGGCAAACAAGTGCCTTGACCCCTACCATTTGGGAAGGGTTCCATTTTCTCGGTGGGGGGGGAGGGAGCTTCTGTGGCCGCTTGGAACCGTCCTGGGGCGGGATCGCACATTCGTGGAGGCATGTTGCAGGCTGTCTCGACCCATCTTTGCCTGTGCGATCCTGGAGGCCATCTTGGGCCCTGACTCCCGGGGGGAGGGCGCGTTGGTGCCAGGCCTCGCGGCGCGAGGGGCGCGCGAAGCGAGCCGGCCGCGCTCTTCGCGCCCATCTCGGCCCGGTCGCCTCGGAGGCGCCCTGCCCCGGAGCGGCGGACGTTGCGGCGCGGAGGGGGGCGCACACTGGCTGGGCGCGGCGCGCCCCAAGCGGCGGTGGCGAGCGCGCCGCGTGGATACGGTCGGTCGGGGTTCGCCGTCACCGCACGGTCTGGGGACTCTCTGGGCCTCCCAAGAACGGGGTCCGAGCGCGGTCCCAAGACCGTGCGGTGACGGACCGCGCCGTGAGGCCGCTGGGGCTTCCGAAGTCACCACGCGGTCCGCCACCACACGGCCATTGGGGCCCCCGATGGGCGCGGCGCTGGAAAACTCCATCCGGCGGGCTTCCCCCGGTTTTGGGCTTTGGGGGAGCCTTCGCCGGGCCCTGCGTCAAATTTTTTTCGGGATGCAAAAACCGGCTCGCGGCCTGCATCGCTGGGAGACAGCCTCGAGGCACCCACACCATCACTTAAAGAGTTGACCCGTTGGGCAGCGCCGGCCACGCGGCATCCCGAGTGCTGCTGCAGAGCCCCTCGGCCTTAGCGTAAACTCATGAGTTTCACCATGATGACACCAATTTGTTCGGCCACAGCTTTCAACAGCAGGCGTCCAGATGCTCGCCACGAGGCGTGAAGGCGCCACGTGAAACCTCAGACAGCTCTCGTGCCGCCGGCGATGAGATGCGATGGAAAAACCGGCCCAGGGGAAAGGGTCGCGATTTCTTGGGACCGCGTACGGTGGGGGCGTTCGTTAAGGAATGGGCCCAGGAGGCTCCAGGCCCTGGAGGATTCCCTCGTCTAATCAGGGCGGCGGTGATCTCCATGGCCACTCCACGATTGGAGTTCCGCTGGCTTCTAGACCCTGGATCCCTTATCCTATGATTCCTTATCCAATGCCTGCACCGTGTCCAAGAAGCTGAGCTTGTGGCAGTCGATCAATGGAGAGGAAGCGTGCTGCCAAATGATCTCCAGATGCCCCAAAGACGTTTCAAGCATGTCAAGCGCATCTTAAATTCGGTGACAGGCTGGTAAGAGTGTCCGGTGCCATGGCGTCCACGAAGCTAAACGTCGGATCTCTGGGCGCTCGCGGTGAAGCACCACGGCGGAGGATGTGGGGCAGCTTTCGGCCTCCGGGGGGCCCTCGCCGTGCCCCATGGGGCCGCCGGGAAACGGCTCGGGAAGAAGTGCGGTCGGGCGCCTGGTATGATCCAGCAGTGGCGAAGCGTCCTGGCGCGGCTACAGGCCTGCCGAACAATGCTCTAAGAGCCTGTTGTGGCTCCCTCCAAATGTTCTCAGGACATGCCTGGCGGAGTCTGACTTGTCTTAACACATGAGGTGTAAGTTCTAGTAACATTGTTTTTGTGACTAGAGCATGGTTGGGTTCTAAGAACATTCGTGGTAGGACTATAGAGATGCCCGGACGGTCGGCCCCTGCTCAATTTCAAGAAATCTCTGGGAAGTTGGCCCAGATTTCTTGAACGATAGTTTTCTTGATCATATTCTCGACTGTAATGCAAGTCCTGGGGAAGGGTTTCAGCTCTCTGGGGGCTCACGTGGCAAAGAAACCACGACGTCGGAGTTCTGGATATGAGCCGAAGGTCGACGACTTGGGCCACTCGTGAGGGAATGCGGAGCTGCGGGAGGGGGGAGGTCGAAGAGGAAAGGACGGCGGTGGGGGAGAGGAGGGGAGATCTCGAGAGGAGGGGGGCGGGGGACTGAGGTGGGCAGGGCTGGATAGCATATTTCCCCCAATCCGCCTAGGAAATGCTCAAGATGCAGATCAAGCTCGGCGGCGCGAACGAGACCGACGGGGAGGCAGCGGAGAAGATCGCCGAGGGCGCCATGGCTTTTAGAGACAAGGAGGTCAGAGAGGTGATGACACCGATTGAGGACGCATACTTCCTCTCTGCGGACACCCGCCTCGGGTTCCAGGAGATAAAAGAGATATTCGAGATGGGATTCAGCCGAGTTCCTGTGTACCGAAAGGAAAAGAACGATTACATTGGCGTGCTACACACGAAAGACCTCATGTTTGCTGACCCCGAAGACGAGATGCTGCTAGGTGATTTCATTAATATTTTCGGGCGCAAGGCGGATACGTTTTTCCCTGCCGACAAGCTTCCAGAGGTTCTCAAGAAGTTCAAGACTGGTGGCGCTCACCTCGGGATCGTACGCAGACCTTGCATAGAATCGGATGTGAATCCCACCTACCACATCGTTGGCGTAATTACGTTGGAGGATGTCATGGAGGAGATCATCCAGGATGAGATCATCGACGAGCACGACGTTTTCGTGGACGTCGACAACCACATCAGAATCAAGGGGCGAGACAAGAAGACAGCGGTCCCCCTCGGCTTCTTCGACCCCCGTTGGAGGAAACGGTTGTACTGCTCCTCTTCCGCCTTTTACGTGCCCCCAGCCGCTCTAAGTCGCACAGCGCGAACCCCTTTCGTGGGAGGCGTGAGTGGTAAGGTGGCACACTTCTTGGCCGTTGTGTTCACCGAAGGTTATTGGGAGCGCTCCGTATACACAGACTCTCTCTCTCTCTCTCTCTCTCTCTCTTTCTTTTTATTGAACAGATCAACGGTGGTAGCATGCATACACAGTTACACATACGTCTATCTCTCTATCTATATATATATATATATATACAGACATACATATGTGTATGTGTGCATGTGTGCCTGACAGCGTGGATTCTGAACAGGATGTGTTTGCACTCGTCATGTGCAACCTCTTGAGTGCAATATGTGGTTCGGGCTGCCTACGTGATGCAATATGTATATCTGTATATGGAAATATGTACATCTATTCATGGTATATGGATGAATGCCGTATCCATCCCGCCCTGGGCCGGCACCTCGCCACCATCGGGCTCCCTTTTCTAATACCGCCTCCCTGGGGCCTCTAAGAGGCCTGACGACTGCCCCAGAAGCCTTCAAGACAGCATGAGATATCCCCAAGACCGCTCAACAGAGGCCCAAGAGGGCCCGAAGACGGCCCAAAAGGGAACCAAGAGCGCCCAAGACGGCCTCAGCACGGCGAAAGAGGTCCCCAAGACGCCACAGGAGAGTTCCCGTCGCGTCCCAAAGAGGCTTCGTTGAGACCAAACATATGGATGTCCCTTGGTGTTTGCGTGATGTTTGTGTTTTCGCTTTTTTCTTGGCTTCCGAACGCCCAAGACGCGGCTGGGAGGCCCCCCAAGAGAGCACCAAGAAGGTTCCAAAGGGCCGCAAGACGGTCCAAGAAGGCTCCCTCCGAGACGACGCGTGTGGGCGTCGGGGAGGACTCCAAAAGAGAGCGCAAGAGGCCTCAAGGCGGCTCAGGGGCGCCACGGGACGGCCCGTGAAGCAGCCTAAGAGGACCCAAGGTGTAAGTCGGGCCTGCCCCTCTGCTGGAGGAAGATTCGAGAATAGTCAAAAAGTAGTCTGGGGACGATTTTTGTTTACCACTTTGACCATTTGGGGGTATGTATGGGAATATATTTGGAATTTCGTCCAAAATCCGCCTGTAGGGAGACAGGCCCGATCTAACCCAAGGTGAGCCGAACACGGCCCAACACGGCACCACGGGCGCTCAAGATAGTTTGAGCATGGTCCCCAAAGAGCTTTCGAGGACGCCGAACATGTGGATATCCCAGAGGTCGTTGCAGGATGCTTGCGGTTCCGCGCTTCCCGTCCTCCTCTCCTCCCTCCCGCGGAGGAAGCGGCTCGACACCCTCACCGAGGAGGAGGTGCATGCCGTCAAGCGCCACCTGGGCCGGGGTGTCTTCGGCCCCGGCGGTGGCCTGGAGCTCAGCCCCAGGCAGCGCCAAAGGGGAGCAGCACCAGAGGGGCTCGGGGGCCTCGGAGCTCGAGGCTCAGAGCGCTCGGGCGGCGCTCCAGTTCCGGGGCTGCTCTCCCGGGAGGCGCCCCGGGGTGCCCCGATCGTCCCGAGCGGCCGCCAGAGGCCGCAGCTATGACCCGAGAGCCACCAGGCGTCGAAGAGGGAGGTGAGGGCTACGGGTGGTGGCTCCCCGCGGGGTTTAGAAGCGGGGAGGTGGCAGGACAGGTTCGCACGGCTGCGGACATCGCTTCTCACAGCCGGTCGCAGCAGCAACTGCGGGAAGGTGACTCTGGCCTCAGCCGCAGAGCCAGCCGGCGGGAGTCGTGCAGATCGCCTGCTTCCCAACTGACTCGAAGAAGAAACAACTATATAAACATAATTTGTGGCGCTCCGCGCGGATCCAAGAAATCCGCGCGGAACGCCAAAAGTTCATGTTTATGTGGTTGTTTCTTCTGTGCCGACGGGAGGGGGGTTCATCTCTGCTGCAGCGGCTAAAGGAAGAGGAGGACGACGACGAGGCCGCGCGTGCCCGCCGACGGTCGGCGGCGAGGCAACAGCTGTAGAGCGCGAGCGGGCTAGCCAACGTGCTTGCAGGCCGGCCAGGGCCATGAGATCTCTCCGATTCCGTTGCCCCCCCCCTTTCGTCTTTCGGCACATTCGGTGGCCCCCAGCTCGTCTGCGGTCATGGCTGCAGCAGTGATGCGCGGCCCGGAGGAGGGGGAGGAGGAGGAGGAGGAGGAAGAGGTGTTAACATGCAAGCGTTCAGGTGACTGGGGAGGAATAGTAACCCTGTTACCTTTGGCTCAAGTGTTTAACGGCTGAAGCCACCGAGACTCGCTTCGCCGTGCGGGAGTATAAAGGTGACCGATCATCATCACTGTTACTGGGCTCCCGTGCAGAACCCTCCTCGGGGTTTTGCATGGTAGCGGAGCGCGGTTGCCATGGCGGCGGCGGCGGCCGCTGCAGCTAGGCCTGGGCAGGGCGACCCGCCGGTTAACCTCAATGTGCCGGCAGACAGAGATGCATGGGTCAATATGGACCCTAACCGCTTCAATGACCTGTGCGAGCAGGCATACCTGAACGGAGACTTCAGTTACGTTCAGACAGCGTTACTTGCAAACCACTATGGACTTGCAACGTTCATCAACGAGCGAGTGACACAGGACCGAAGGGAAGTATCGAACGCCGAGGGATTCCAAATGTTACAGAGTGCTCAGAAGACCAACAGCATGTTGTTAGCAATTACGAAGAGAAACGCTGCACTTGAAAGGGATGCTCGCAGGCTGGTGGAAAGAGTCACCGAGTTGGAGACCAACAGCGAGGTACAATATAAGTTGATTGAAAAATTTGGTCAGCTTTCGGAAGCAAACAAAGGAGGAAGTGGAAGCAAGCACGGGAGCGGTAAACCGATAAGCGAATATAAAGCATTACAGGCGTTAAAGAACTTCAGTGGAGAAAGAGCAAAGTTCAGGGACTGTAGCGACAAGTTCTTAAACGCGCTGGCCCAAGTAAAACCGAGTTACCGACCGGCACTGACAATGCTGAACAAGAAGTTGGATACACTCGACGGAGTTGTACCAGAGGAGGATGATGATGACATCATACGCATAATGAACGGCCGATTAACAGCAAGCGAATACTTGAAGGCGAATCCAACTAAACAAGCAGAGGATGACAACAAAGGAGAGTACGAGTTTACCGAGGGAGACAAAACTCAAATGGAGGAAGACTTATGGTACATCCTTAACGAGAAGCTCGAAGGTGCAGAAGCAAGAGGAACATTGAAGGGACTTATGGATGGTGATGGAATTATGGCTTGGCAAAAGGTTTACAAGTGGTACTCGGCTGTTACCGGAGCGACTCTGTCATCAAAGATGACACACGCCATGAACCCTGAGCCGCCCAAGAAGATTACTGACACTGTCACCCGACTTGAGGAGTGGAGTGCATTGGCAGAAAATCTTGAAAAGTATGGTAAATATTACTCACTGCCCCTCCCCTTTAAGGTCACCGCACTCAGGGCAATCATGGTGCATGCGAACGATTGGTTTGACGAGTGGCAGCAGGCGTGCTGGCGAACGCCCGACGCGCTTAACATTGACTCATTCCAGAAGCTATACTCTAAGTGTGAAGACTGGGCGCGTAAAAAGAAACTCGACTCAGACACCAAGAATAAAGATGCGATGGACATTGGGAATGTCAACGAGACAAGTCAAGGGTCCGAAAATGTCTGGGACCAGACAGGATGGGTTGACGAGGACGGAAATTGGTGGCCAGAAGATGGATATTGGAGTTACGGGTCCTGGGCCAATGAGAGTAACAGTGGAGATCATGAAGAAGTCGACGCCGTAAACAAAGGCAAAGGTAAAGGCACAGGCCCCAAATGCTACAATTGTGGAGGCATGGGCCATTTAGCCAGGAATTGCACAAAACCTAAACAGTTCACCAAAGGAGGTAAAGGTGGCAAAGGCGGAAAAGGCAAGGGTTACCGGGCCACCTACGGGTCCTACATGAGAGGTAAGATTGGAGGCAAACAAGGCGGTAAAGGGAGTGGCTCGTGGGGTGGAAGTTATGGAGGCCAAGGAAAATCTACCCCCCATAGCGAGCGTGAGTGTTACAAGTGTGGTGCCAAAGGGCATATCGCCGTTAACTGCCCGGGCCCCAAGAAGACCGCCAACGAAGTTGAGCAAGAGAGACCGACACTGAACGCGGAAAGTGAACAAACCACCTCATTTGGCCAACCGCAACATGTTCTCAGCGTTGAAATGAGGGATGCAGTGAACGTGCCACCAGACCAACTCACAACCGAGGAGGTTAACGGGCAATGGGCTCCGCCCTCATATACCAGAAAGAAAATGGCGCGTAAAGTCGCAATGGGCCTGAGAAGAGTTTACCGCGAGCATCAATGCAACGGGGACTGCAATCATGTGAATCAATGGGACCAGAGGATAAGTAAAAGCGTGGAACAGGAAAAAAGTTGGCTGGAGAAATGCAGAGAGATTGGGCTAATCGAGATGCGAGACTGTGATCCAGAAGTAAACGCGGTGCCACCTCAGAGTACAACGCATGAGACAATTGTGGTTACCGTGGACTCTGGGGCATACAACACGGTGGGACCCCCCAAAGTAGGCACCTATTTCCCCATTAAACAAACGGATGCGTCAAAGCAGGGAAGACATTACAGCGCAGCAAATGGAACGACGATAAAGAATTACGGGCAGCGAGTGGTCACCGGCAAGAATGAACATGGAAACGCAGTCAGCATGCCGATTCAGGTAGCGGAAGTCAACAAAGTTCTGGGATCCGTCAGGGAAATGGTAAACGCTGGAAACAGAGTTGTGTTTGACAAGGATCTTAACGGGAGGTCCCTGAGTCGCATCATGAATAAGGCCACAGGTAAATGCGCAACTATCCACGAGAAGAACGGCACGTTTGAGTTCAACATCACGGTGCCGAAGGGACCAGCGGAGGCTGTTAATCCCAGGAGTGAAGTGAACGCAGCTGAGGGTTTTCCGCGGCCGGGAACCCTGGAGGCGGACCTGTTCTACTAAGCCCCTCATTACCCGTAAGACCAAGCGAAAACTGAAATGTCTTTAACGCCGAAGAAGGCGAAGGGAGTGAAAGTGGGGGCAGCGAGAGTGAGTTGAGTGATGTGGAAGATGTATTTGTGAGCGATGAAGCGGAGTTACCGAAGAAAGTTTACTGTGACATGAGGCCCTCAAGGGAGGAAGTTGACGCACAACACAACGCATCTACCTTACCGAAGCTGGTGCCCACATTGTGTTAGAGGAAAAGCACGCAGGCGCAATCACCGGAGACGCAAAAGGGAAAGGAACGGAAACGTACCAGTGATTTCAATGGACTACATGTGGCTTCAAGGGAAAAAGGAAGAAGGCGAAAGTGCCAGCAATGGCAACCCAATTCTGGTCATGCATTGCAGGGAGACCAAATTAACGTGGAGCCGAGTGTTGCTGAAAAAGGGAGTGGACTCATACTCAGTAAAGGTGGGATGTGACATGATCAGCTTTACCGGATATAAGAAGGTTATACTCAAAAGCGATGGAGAAGCGGCAATCACGGCGCTGGCCAACATAATTAAAGCGTCGTGTGACCTCGACATGGGTGTTGAAGTCAGTCCTGTAGGCGACTCAAAGGCCAACGGTGAAATCGAGAGAGCAGTTAGGGCGGTGCAAGGGCAAGTTAGGACATTAAAGAGCGCCTTGGATGCCAATTACAAGACCGAGTTTAGTGAGAGCCACACGATAATACCATGGCTGGTGAGCTATGCGTCTTCTCTGATTAACAAGTTCACGATAGACACGGATGGAAAGACAGCCCATGAGAGATGCAGGGGGAGAAAGTTTAACAAGCAAATTCCTGAGTTCGGCGAATGTGTCATGCACTTAAAGACGCCTGCACACAAGGGCCGCGAAAAGCTTGAAATGAGATGGGAAAGTGGAGTGTTTTTGGGAATAAACGAGAAGAGTCAGGAGCTAATTATTGGGACACCAAATGGAGCAACCAAGGCGCACGAGTTTAAACGGAAAGGAAGCGAAGCGGAAAGATGGAACAGCGACGAGATTACCGAGATGAAGGGGTTACCTTGGCAGCCTGACCCCAGTACGGCAGGAATGGAATTACAGTCTAGAATCATGGTGCCCATGGACTTGCCAGAGCAAGAGTTAACGGCACCTGAGACGAAGCCGCTGATTGCGCGAGGAATAGCAGTAAAGAAGCACGAATATTTACAAATGGGACCGACACCGGGACGTTACGGGTGTAAATGTCTTGTTAGAGGAGACAAAGAGCACAAACCACATAATGTTGATTGCAGGGCTCGCGTTATCGAGTGGTTAAAGAAACAAGAGAGCCCAAATATCCAGGCAAGGCTAGCATCGGCCCAACTGAGACTCGAAAGTAAAGGCCGTGCGCCGGAAAGTCAAAATCAGGAATCAGAAAGTCAAGCGAAAAGACTGAGAACCAACGCGCCACCTCCGCCGAGCGCCAAGGTTGAGGATGCGAAGGATGAGTGGGTAGTAAAAGGAAGCAAAGTTATATGTCAACACCGGCGACCAAGAAAAGAGTTAGCCTTTCCCACCAATGGTGGATGTCCTGTAGATTGGGACAAACTTAAACCCAGGAGATTTACTCATGCCATCCTGAATGACAGCGGTGAAATACGTGAACACGAAGACGCTTGGTATGGCAAAGAGGGAGATGACCAAACATGGGCCATGGGAAACCCCTCTAACGGTTACTGGACCGGGTGGACCGAGTTCGAAATAGAAGATGAAGAGATGAAAGACCCCCCAAGTGAACCAATTAAACGAAAAGCAGATGGTGACCATGATGAAGAAGATCAACAGGCAACTCAACATCGCCAACTTAATCCGGAACAAGATGAAGAAATGTCAGAAGTAAACGATATCAGATTGGGACTCAACATGATGGGATTTGACTCTGAGCTGGTTGAGTGGTTGATAAGCGGGGAGTTGAACGTCGTGCATCAATTAAACGAGGTAAGGAGAGCCACCAAGCTTTATGGCGCGAGTCAACATGAAACTCAGGCGCACGTGACTGAGGCATATTCGCCGGTGAGAGTTACAGGCATGGCAGAGAAAATGGGACTGATACCGGGGTTAGCGATGGACTTAACAACGCGCGATCAACATGGTAACCCATGGGATTTTAATGTGCCAGCCATGCGAGCGAAAGCAAAAAAGATAGTCAAATCCAAAGCAGCCCTGTTACTAGTGGTGAGCCCCATGTGCGCAGCTTTTAGCAGGCTCCAGACGTTCAACTTTAAAAGATTAGGCACTGACCGAGTAAAACAAATGTTGGATTACGGGATCAAGCATTTGACGTTCGCGATGGAGCTTTGCGAAATTCAACGGCGAAATGGTTTATACTTTCTATTCGAACACCCCGCGGGGGCGACCAGTTGGAGCACTTCAACAGTGCAGCGGTTGCTCAGAAACAAAGATGTTAAAGTTTACAATGGAGATCTGTGCTGTTACGATTTGAAGCAGATAGTCAAAGGTGAAGAGATGTTCATTCAGAAACCGACCAAGTTCATGACAAACAGCCCGGCCATAGGTCGTGAGTTAAGTTGGAGATGCAAAGGGCAACATCGACACATGGAGTTAACTGGTGGCGGAAGAACTCACCGATCAGAAGTTTACCCAGACAAATTGTGCCGAGCGATATTGAGGGGGCTTGTGCAACAAATGAAGGTTGACCGACGTCAAGGGGGTACGTTTAAAGAAGAGGAAACAACAAGCATGGAAGTTGACGAAGAGGAGCAAAGTGAAATGCAGATAAGCGAAACCAACTGGGCATGTGAACATGCGGACCAAGATAGAAAGTACAAGCACCAGTTAACGTGGACGAGAAAAGATTATGGAACCCAAAGATTGATGCTGCCAGGATCAAGTGGACCACAATGGAGTTCATGCATTAGGAGACTTACCGTTGACTTGGACACAGGGGAAGTTATCGAGGACAGGCCCGTGAACGAAATCATAGGTAGAGAGAGAAGGAGAACGTTCAAGAAGGGACCGGTTAACGCTTCTACCACCTTTACGTATGAGGCTGTTGGCGAGGTTGCTCCACACAAGTGGAAGTGCAGCGCATGTGAACATGAGGGCTGGCTCAAGACGCCCAGCACCTGTGCAGCGTGTGAAAAGGTTGGCACAGTTAAACCTCTCCCCATGAATACAGTCAACGTTGTTCACAAGGAAAATGGAGAGATAACTCAAGCCTGGGACGATGTTACTGGAAACGAGCTCGATCCTAAACTAACTGTGAAAGCGCGCCAGGAAGAAATGGAACAATTCAGAAAACACAAGGTTTACGAGAAAGTAAAAAAAGAAGTACGTTGGCAAGTTACGGGGAAGGCACCCCTCGGAACCAGGTGGATAGACATTAACAAAGGAGATGAGTTAAGCCCAGACCACAGGTCAAGGCTAGTGGCCCAGCAAGTTAAATACAATTCCAAGGAAAAGAATATATTTGCGGCCGCGCCTCCACTGGAAGCACAGAAACTGCTCTTCTCAATGGCAGTTACCGAAGGAGTGGGATTCACGAAAGGCGAGCGCGAGAAAGGATTAAAGCTGGCATTCATTGACACTAAACGAGCTTATTTTTACGCCCCTGCAAATAAAGACATATTTATCAGACTACCGGACGAGGATTATGAACCAGGCATGTGCGGAAAACTACTGAAGTCAATGTACGGAACAAGAGACGCAGCAAGTAACTGGGAAGACTGTTACATGGACTTTGCCATCGAAGTTGGGTTCAAGGGTGGAGTTGCGTCACCATGCGTGTTTCAACACGAGATCCGAGCCTTATGGTTAACGGTTCATGGGGATGACTTTACGCTACTAGGGGGTGACCATGATCTCGATTGGTTTGAAAATAAAATAAAGGAGGAGTTTGAGGTAAAAGTGAGAGGACGACTTGGACCAGGAAAGGAGGACATGAAAGCAATCAGGATTCTTAACAGGATAGTGGAATGGACTGAGGAAGGGTTGAGATATGAGGCAGATCAAAGGCGTGCAGAGATAATTGTGAAAGAGCTTGAGCTTGAAGGAGTAAAAGTGAGGACTGAGGTACCAGGTGAGCGCATTCCAGTTGAAGAGGGAGATGAGGTAGAACTTTCGCCCAACATGACTAAGAGATATCAGGCATTGACGGCCAGAGCGAATTATTTAGCTCAAGACAGATCGGACATACAGTATTCAGTGAAGGAACTTGCTAGAACCATGTCAAAGCCAACAATGGGTTCTTGGAAAGGCCTAGTCAAGCTAGGAAAGTATTTAAAGTACCACAGCAGAAGCAGTTATGTGTATCAGTATCAAGAACAGCCCCGAGAGTTGACGATTTGGACTGACACGGATTACGCAGGATGTAAGCGAACTAGGAAGTCTACGAGTGGAGGAGTAGTGATGTGGGGTAAACACCTTATAAAATCTTGGAGCACAACTCAAAGTGTGATTGCGTTATCGTCAGGGGAAGCAGAATATTATGGACTCGTAAAAGGAGGATCAGTTGGTCTAGGACTTCAGGCCGTGTTGAGAGATTTTAACTTGGAAGTTGAGATCACCCTGAAGAGTGATGCCACGGCTGCAATTGCCATTGCGTTCAGACGAGGTTTAGGGAAAGTGAGACACATTGAAGTATGTCAACTGTGGTTGCAGCAGAAGGTAAAGGAGGGGGTACTTCGAATTTTGAAAGTAGGAACACATGAGAACACAGCAGATGCATTAACCAAGTATGTCAGTCGTGAGAGCATGAGCACACACCTACGAAACACGAATCAATGTGCATTAACAGGTCGGCATAGTCTTGCGCCGGCTACCGAATGTTGACATTCGCAGCTCATTTCTGTCAAGCAAGCCGTCTCGATTAAAGCCTCCTCCATCCATTACCTCTTACTCTTGAGCGTGAACGAAAGCATGGCGGGT
The DNA here is from genome assembly GCA_963575745.1 of Prorocentrum cordatum. Classification (NCBI taxonomy): domain Eukaryota; class Dinophyceae; order Prorocentrales; family Prorocentraceae; genus Prorocentrum; species Prorocentrum cordatum. The sequence goes on from CAUYUJ010017300.1 coordinate 76,734, forward strand.
CACCAGGTCAACGTCACGATCAACGGCGCCGCGGTTGACCAGAGCCCGCCTGGGGATGGACCGGTTACGCGTGAGAACCTCAATCGCCGTGTTGACGACATCGTCAACGTTGCCCATGCGTTTACCGTGACCCTCGCCAACATGGCCATTAACTTTCACGGGGCCTACGACAAGCATGTTGACGAGGTGCAGAGGGCTGCCGATGACATGGCGCGGAGGATCGAGGATTTAACGCGGCAGAACGTTGCGTTGCTCCACGCCAGTGACGACGTCAACGAAAACCTCAAGAGGGCGCAGGACGAGGTCAACGCTCTGGTGGCGACGATTACAGAGCTGAACATCAAGAATCGCGACTCGGAGGTTAACACGGCGGAGAATGCGACCAAGTACAGGCGCATTAACGAAAACATTGGTTACCTCTTGAACACCGCCAGACGTCTCACCGAGAACATCACGCCTCTGCGGGACTTCGAGGGCAAGCGGGATGCGGCACTACGCATGTTAGTGGGAGTTACCGAGAGGCTTGAGGGTTTACAGAGGTTCTTGAATGACCCGATCAGCTCCTCGGTTACCATCATCCCGCAGGTGCCTCCGCCGTTACCTGAGCTGCCCCCAACGGCAGCGCTCGCCAAGGCGCCACCCGTTGCCGTCGCCGCGGCAGCCGAGTCCATGGCCTCAGGCGCGCCCCCAGTAATGCAGGTTAACGTGGCTCCATCAGGGACAGCTCCCCCGGCTCAGGACCTTACCGGCGCAACCACCAAAGCCGGAGGGATCCGACGGTCCATGTCGCCGAACAAGATCCCGCAGTCAACGGAGCCACAACCTGTTTACAAGAAAGTGCCAAAGGCCATGCATGAGCGCAAGCGGGAGTTGGAAGAGTTAATGCAGATCGGCATGAAGATGGATGAAGACCGTGCGAAGAGCAGTCAACGTGACGAAGTACCAAAAGGTCCTACCCCTGTTGTGAACGCGAGGCCGGCCAAGCCGCCTCCCCCGGGGCTTGGCGAGTCCAGAGCATCAAGCAGCGTTAGTGGCATGAAGCCCCCGCCTCCGGAGCCCAAGAGGTTACCGGTCCAGCACATCCCGCCACCGCAGCCTCAAGTCGTTAACCGCACGAATGACCAGCTTGCGGGATGCTCTCGGAACGTCGCCAGGGCCGTGTACCGCCCGCTGTACCGCGTCAACGGTCACATGCCCATGCTGAACGACAGGAGCGACGACTACGACGTTAACTACAAGGCGGAACCTGACCCCAGGGAAGCGGTCGCATTAACGATGAAGACGCGCGACAACTGGCGCAGGTTTGAGGGCAACTTCGTCGGGCATGTGGCGAAGGTGGGGTTAACGACCCCTGGCGGTCGGTCTATTCAGGGCAACGCAGGGCGGGAGCTTAACGATTACGATGAAGTGTTCGTTGACATCTACGGCCAACATGCTTACGGTTTCACCGGCTATGCCGTGCTGAAGGGCCCGATCAGCTGGAGATCTCAGTTGACGGAGAAAGAGTTGACCAAGCATGATGAATGGGTTGACGCAGTTGGACACGTGCAGTCCCTATTTGACGACGAGTACGTGCCACCACTCCACGTTGACGGTCTCCACCCATCGTGGTTTGAGCTCCACAGTTGCCCGGACACGCAGGTGTACGTCAACAAGGTGCCGGAGATGAACGAGAAGCAGCTTAACGGTCTTCTCTTAACGTGGGCTTGGATGCTGCCCCACGGCAACCCCACCGTGATCTCCGTTAAGCACCTGGTGGAAGACACCCGTGGGCCGCACGGTTACATCTCGACTGGAGTTACCGTAATTCGGTTTGCGACGCCTGATCTTGCCAAGCTCTACTGCCGTTACATGAACGGGCTCCAGGTGCATTACCGTAACTACTTCATCGAGGACCTCGAGGTCAGGAGCACCGAGGAGTTAAAGGGCAGCATCAACAGGCCTCCAGTCTACTGGCACCAGACCATCTTAGATGTCGCTCTTAACGATCAGGGATCCATGAGGGCAGTTTACCGTGACAATTGGCCTGCTGATCATATCACCGAGCGTAAAAGCGATCATCGTGTGAAGCTTTGCTGGTTTGGCTGGTTACCGTGCGACGACTTCCCCAACTGGCTTATCGATCCGACCTGGACTGTGAACCCGTTTACCGGCGCTGCGGTCGAGGAGCACCTCCGTAACAATCCAGGCGGTGGGCCTCTGTTGAAGGCTCCCCACGCCAGTTACTGGAGGGCCATCGGCACCTACCACAACATTGTTGACGGTTCCATCGAGAGCTTTGACGAGGGGTGCTGGCTCGACGACGAGGAGCGCATTAACGCGTACCTGGACACCGACTATTACAGCCCGATGCAGGCCCTTAACAGGGCGTCGTCCTACACAGCAGCCAGTGTGGGGCATCGCGGGTTACCGAGGTCGAGGGGCGCACGGGCCCCGTCGGTGAGGCGCCCGCGCCGCTCGTAAAAGGCGGCAGGTGACCAGCATGCTGTAGTTTACGCTCTCCCTCATCTCCCCTCTTAACTTGGCTTAACAATCGTGCGGCGGTAACTTGTTGAGCTGAGCCTGTATGCATGTGCATCTTTTGTAGTTACCGCAGGTATTGGCGAATAAAAAGCGAAAGCAACCAAAATCATCCAAATGCTAGCCTGCCGTGTAAACTTTAGATGCTCCGTTTAAACTTGCGACTGCAAGAGCGTCTACTCGAGCCCATGTTACATGCGTGAGAAACGTGGTGCTCGCAAACGCTGTCACGAGACCTTTCGAATTCAACGATATGACGATTTGCGTGCAGCACGTTGCGCAGTTTAACCTGTTTTTATGTTTGAAGACACCTCCCCGTCAGCCCGTACGGACTAGCGTCCGAGGGGGGTGTTAACATGCAAGCGTTCAGGTGACTGGGGAGGAATAGTAACCCTGTTACCTTTGGCTCAAGTGTTTAACGGCTGAAGCCACCGAGACTCGCTTCGCCGTGCGGGAGTATAAAGGTGACCGATCATCATCACTGTTACTGGGCTCCCGTGCAGAACTCTCCTCGGGGTTTTGCAAGAGGAGGAGGAGGAGAGGGAGGAGGAGGAGGAGGAGGAGGAGGAGGAGGTCCCTCTTCCTGCTCTTCCTGGCCCCCCCCCCTCCGCGGCGCACCAGGGGGGGGTGGTCACCCGGGGGTGTGGTTTGCGACCTGCGCCGTTGGGGCTCTCGGTGGGACCGTGCGTTGTGTCAGAGGTCCGATGGGTCCTCGTGAGGGCGCGGCGGGGCACTCTGTCGAGGTCCCCGCCCGCCCCCCAGGGGCGCGGGTGGCAAACCACACCCTCTGCAAACCGCAGACTGCGGAGATCCCGAACCAGGGGGCCACCACCAGAAATGGATCCGGAACGCACAACTAATCCCGGGGAAGGGGTCGGGATGTCTGGGGCCACGGATTTAAAAACTCATATCGGAGGATGTCTACACTTCCCGGGGGGGGCTTCCTCCTCGACCACTCCTGCCCGTCGTCCCCACCGTCCTTCTCCTGGCCCCCCTCCTGGCAGGGACCAGCTCGATTCGATCAATATGGTTCCATACCGATCTCGCCCTGCTCGATCCGATTCGACCCCATTGTTCAGGCGATGCGATGCGGCCCGATGTTTGCACGGCTTAGAGTTGGGGCCCTGAAGAAGGAACCCTCTTCGTTGGGCAGGGGCTCGGTTTTCCTTGATGGTTTAACAGTTTGCCTGAGGTTGTCCTTAGGTTTTCGATGGGAAATCAAAGTTTGACTTCTCGGAAAATGGGGCCCCGGTCCTTATTAGGGTTCCTTAGGTCAACGCCTCGACTGTAGTTGCGCATCTGATTCCGAGCCGAATGTCCGATCGATCCGATGCACGCTCCGATCCAGTCCAGCTTAGCGATTCGATGCTGTACTCTCTTGCCTGAAGGTCGAACACCGAGAAGGTAGATGATCGAGGATCGGTGAGGTGATGGACCTTTCTGTGCGCCTGTGGGAGTCCTTGGCGGGGCCTGACGGGGGCCCCATGAAGGCCTGGTAAGTTTTCCTGCCGCCTCGGATCCTGAACCGCCAGGGGTCCCCTGCGGCATCCAAAGGCTTCCAGAGGCATCCAGAGGCCCGCCAGGACAAAAAACATCCGAACCCCTCCCCCCTCGACGCCCCAGGGTCGAGGGCGAGGAGGTGGCAACGCCCCTGAGGTCAGGAGCGCTTGCTTCACATGTGGCACAGCCGGTTCTGGTCCACCACGCTGCGGCGCGACACGATGCGGTCGCCAGGCGTTCGAGGAAACGTAAGACTCGAGTAGGCCGGAACTCGGGTTTGCCGACGTTTTTTGACGAGCGCATCCTGGATTTTGATGGTCTGGTTTTCGTGGGACGTTTGCAGCGGGAGCCCGCGTGAAATCTCATATTGGGTCTCGTCATGTTTATATAATGGCCCCATCAGGCCAACCCGAGTCCCCCGTACCCGAGTCTTACGCCTCCCCGGGACGGCAACGTCTCGAGCCTCTCCCGGCCTCCCATCCCGTGGAGCGGAGCGACGCGCCGTGCGCTCGCAGGGCGCGGCGTGTCGTCGGGGCCGCCGCCCGGGCACGCCGAGCAAAAGCGCCCGACCGTCATGGCGACTCCTCCTTGGCACTGCCTGGTCAGCATGCGGGCCTGCGAGTGGCTGGTGCTCACCTCGCGCGTGGAGAACCGGATCCGGAAGACGCCGATGCAGATACAGGCGGGCGCGGCTTTCTCCTCCGCCCCAATCTCAGTTTCGTCCTCCTCATCCTCTCTTCCTGGAGGCCTGGACTGGAGGGTTTCTCCGAAGGGCTTAGGCGACCCGTCCCCCTCCTCCTACTCCTCCTCCTCCTCCTCCTCCTCCTCCTCCTCCTCCTCCTCCTCCTCCTCCTCCTCCTCCTCCCCTCCCCCTCCTCCTCCCCCTCCCCCTCCTTCTCCCCCTCCCCCTCCTCCTCCTCCTCCTCCTCCTCCTCCTCCTCCTCCTCCTCCTCTCCTCCTCCTCCTCCTCCTCCCTCCTCCTCCTCCTCCTCCGCCTCCTCCTCCTCCTCCTCCTCCTCGGGTCGCCTACGGCCCAGGCGGAAACCGTGCAGCCTGGACAACTCCCCCTGGGCCGTTTTTTCCCCCGCGGATCGTCTTCGTTGGCGTCCCCGCCGTCCGAAGACGGCCTGCCGAGGCCGAGAACAGTGCACAGCGTGCGCACTGGCTCGCGGGTGGCCGGGCTCCCCGCGCGGCACGGAGGCACGGCGCGGCACGGACTGATGGGCAAATTTCCCACCACCACTACCACATGTAGGACGGGGGAGATGGGAGGATGAGGAGGTCCTCCTCCTCCTTATCCCTCCTGATCCTCCTCCTCCTCCTCCTCCTCCTCCTCATCCTCATCCTCATCCTCATCCTCATCCTCATCCCTCCTCCTCCTCATCCCTCCTCCTCCTCCTCCTCCTCCTCCTCCTTCTCCTCCTCCTCCCTCTCCTACCCATGGCAGTGGTGGTGGAACATGGGCCCGTCACGGACGGGGGCGCGGAAGGGTACCTGGTCCCCCGCGCTGGGCCCTGGCGGCCCTCGTCTTCTCTCGGGGGCGGCCAAGAGGGGGTGATGCCGGGGGGGGAGATCATGGCGTGGGCCATGATACCTCCCCAGATTTCATGGCGCCTCTTCTTGTTTCATTACGTTCCCGGCCCCCACCCCCCGTGCCGCGCACATGCCACTGGCCATGATTTGCGCCCCCCCCTCTTGGACGCCCACCTCTTGGATGCCCCCGACCCTCCCGACCGCACGGCGCCGCGCGGCGCGGACAAGACAGGACAGACCTGCGGGCGAGAACCCTTTTGTTCAGGCACGCCCCCTTTCTGGCCTTCACTGAAGCCCAACCCATGGCAGGGCGCATTCCACGGAGCAGGGCTCGCGCATGTGACGACACGTACGTGTCTGCGCAATCCGTCGCGTCAGCTTGCGGCCCCCCCAAACATCCCGCGCTCCCATGTTTTCGACTCGTCGGCCCCTGGATGCCTGGACAACTCCCCCAGGGCTAAGTCGGGCCTGTCCCTCTACAGGAGGAACATTCAAGAGTAGTAAAAACATAGTCGGGGGACGATGTTTTCTGGCGTGTTTGATCATGTTGGGGTATGTTGGGATTTTGCTTTGCCCCAAGCAGGGGGACATGCCCGACCTAACCCCAGGGCCGTTTTTTTCTCCCCGGATCGTTGTTTGGCGTTCCCGCAGCTCGACAACGGCATCCACATCCTCGCCACCATCTCCCTCTTCATCACCGTCAGATTGACCATCAGATCGATGGCCATTGCCGTCATCCTCTCCGTCATTCCGTCATCGTAAATACCTCCGTTGCCACCATCAATGACGACGTGCTCGGACAGGCGTGCGCGCGCTTCCATCGCTGCGAATGCCATCGGGGGCCAACTTAAAGCCAAAAACCAAGGGAACAACCCTTACGGTTCAATTAGGTGTCCTGGGAGGGTGTCTACATGTAAGAAAAGATATGATGACAAAAAAGGAAGAAGGCGAGTGAGAAGGAGAAGGAAAAGACGAAGTGGTTGCCAGGACGGGCGGGGCGTTACATACTACGACTACGACTACTAGTACTACGGTTACTACTACTACTACTACTACTACTACTACTACTACTACTACTACTCTTACTACTACTACTACTACTACTACTACTACTACTACTACTGCTACTACTACTACTACTACTACTGCTACTACTACTACTACTACGACTACTACTACTACTACTACTACTACCACTACTACTACTACTACTACTACTACTACTACTACTACGACTACTACTACTACTACTACTACTACTACTACTACTACTACTACTACTACTACTACTACTACTACTACTACTACTACTACTACTACTACTACTACTACTACTACTACTACTACTACTACTATACTACTACTACTACTACTACTACTACTACTACTACTACTACTACTACTACTACTACTACTACTACTACTACTACTACTACTACTACTACTACTACTACTAACTACTACTACTACTACTACTACTACTACTACTACTACTACTACTACTACTACTACTACTACTACTACTACTACTACTACTACTACTACTACTACTACTACTACTACGACTACTACTACTACTACTACTACTACTACTACTACTACTACTACTACTACTACTACTACTACTACTACTACTACTACTACTACTACGACTACTACTACTACTACTACTACTACTACTACTACTACTACTACCTACTACTACTACTACTACTACTGCTACTACTACTACTACTACTACTACTACTACTACTACTACTGCCAATACCCATAGAACATTGATGATAGCAATACAAATGAAGCATATAAGGTAGCAACGTAATAGCGATCATAATGCTACGACTTCTATTACTACTCCTCAAGATCCGACTTGGAGCAAAGGCATCATTGCTAACAATCATGACCAAAGCCCCGCACCCCATTTCCCTGTGCCATGTTTCGAGCGGGATCCATCTGTGATGTTCCCGGGGCCCGAAATTGGGCGAAACCGTTTCTGCGTTGCGAATTTCTTCGCACTGGGCTTTTCTCAGATTCGGGACCCAGGGCCCTCGCAGATCGATCCTGCTCGAACAAATAACGCGAAACAGTTAGGCAGATGGCCCATGACGCAATGTTTAACAATGTTTCTGTGTCCATGTCGGATATCAGTTGCTCGATACACCAGCGCCGCCCAGGGCCAACCAAAGCGAGGCGCGGCGATCCGATGTCGATTCGATTCGGGGCGATTCGTTGGCGATCCGATCCGTGTCCGACGCGGTCCGACTTCGCGAGTTGGTCCAGCTCAGGCCTGGCGGGGTGCTTCTTCTCTGCCCTGCCCCAGGTGCCGAAGCCAGAGGACTGGCTGTACCACTGCGGAAAGGATCGGCCGGCTGGGAAGTCGAGGAGGATCGAGGACCAGTAAGGTGTTCGGACGTTCTCGCCCACTCCTGGAGGTCTTCCCTGCTTCCGGATGTGTTTTAGCAGCTGCGCTGCGCCGCGTCGTCTGCCCGAGTCTTCCCGAGCGGCCGCAGGCATCATGGCGGCAACATCGCAGAGCGGATTTCGCTCGGAGACCAAAGGAATGGGCCTCGATTGTCCTGGAGAGTGTCGCTCCGGATTTCGAAGTGCATTTCGCGCGGATTTCGTGTGGCCAGGAATGAAGACTGTTAAACATTCACGCGAAATTCACTTCGTTTTTCGCTTGCCGTCTCAGGGTTTTGTGTTGACAGAAGTCCACGCAAAAATCCGCTTCAGCACGTCCGCAGGTACCATTTGATGGGCATGTTATCCACCACCACCACCGCCACCATACGTTGGAGGGGGGAAGGAGGTGGAGGACGAGGAGGAGGACAAAGAGGAGGAGGAGGAGGAGGAGGAGGAGGACCCCCTCCCCCTCCTACTTATGGTGCTGGCGGTGGAAAGCAAGCCCACCATGACCCGAATGAAGCGAGAAGCGTCCTTGCACCGGAGCGATCTCTGGCGCACACAGCGCCAGGCTCTCGAGCGGTGGCGCGCTGGCAGCCATCGCCGTATCAGGCGTCGGCGCCTTGGCGGCGGGTCCAGCAGCGAGCGCGCGAGAGCCAAGATGGTACTAGGAGGAGGAGGGGGAGGAGGAGGAGGAGGAGGAGGAGGAGGAGGAGGAGGAGGAAGAGGAGGAGGAGGAGGAGCAGGAGCAGGAGCAGGAGGAGGAGGATGAGCACCCCCCCACGGGGGGGAGGAGGCGGGGACTCCAGGCGCCCGAGCACGCAGGCCGCGGCAGAGTCGCACCGTAGACGCAGCACGATCGGCAGGGCGCGCCCCCAAAAGACCAGTCGTGCCTACTCCAGGTTCCTCCTCCTCCTCCTCCTCCTCCTCCTCCTCCTCCTCCTCCTCCTCCTCCTCCTCCTCCTCCTCCTCTATCTCCTCCTCCCCCTCCTCCTCCTCCTCCTCCTCCTCCTCCTCCTGCTGCTGCTGCGCTCGCGCTCCGTGGGCAGGCTGCCCGTAGTGTCTCCGCGCGACCGCGCTTGCGCGGCCGCGCCCGGCCGCGGCCGACGGCGCCGACGACGCCGCCGCGGCCACTCAGCCCCCTGCCGCGCGGGTGGACCCATGGGGGGGGTCCAGGGGCGCGACAGGGGGCTGGCACACCGTCACAGCCCCCCTCGGAGGCATTGGGCCCATGGGGGGGGCCCCGCCGCTCCTCCGAGGGGGGCTGACCACGCCCGATGTCCGACTCAGACGGTCGGTCGGACCACCTTCTCCAAGGCCGACTGCAAGCCGCCCGCGTGGGGGGCCGTGACATCCAAGCCGAGCACGTCGCACTTGAGCAGCACTGCCCTCCCACGCACCAGCCAGTCGTTCAGCTAGCATCTCACTCGCGTCTCCAGGCCATTGAATCAGTATCTGAGGAGGGCCTGGTTGGAAGCCATTCCCATGCCAACACCATTCGTAAAAGCTGGACTTGATACTGAGCGGCAAACCAGACAACTTGCACGCCATAATTAATAGCGTCAGAAACCTCCGTGTCGTATTTGCAAAGTCCAGCTCCACCCGTCTCCTACCATTGGTAGATCGTGAACCCCAATCCTCACAATTTGAAGTTATAGACTCTACCTCACATATTATCGCAAAAATCCTGCCCATTGAAATGTCACGAATCAAGTCACTATGTTGGCCCCGCATGATCAGGTCGTCCATCCCAAACGTTCGAATGTCATGCCTAACAATTTCAAGACCATCAAGCTGATGAGCTGCCAAGTCAGCCTCAAGTTCACAATAAGACTCCAATCCATCGGTAAGCACTAGCACCGTTGATTCCGAACGTCCATCGAAGATATACTGAGGAAGGGCAACCGCAGGAACCTGTTCGGCAGGAAGGTGTACTGTTGGGGGTTCAACCTGATCCCGATGCGACTGCCTGCCTCGGACGTAGTTGGGGCCTCTCACTGGCGGGGCTAGTGCCTTCGATTCAGAATACCCCATCGATCTAAGCCGCGACGTCTCCTGTGCATCCTTGGCGTCCAGTTCTGCTACCAGAGAGGCTGGTAGTGGTGGTATCATCGCCCGCAAACTATCGAGGCACCCCGTGTCCCTGTACTTCAGGTGGTAGATCAATCTTTTCCGCGTGTGAAAATCCGAGTCGCATGCCCTGCAGTACCCTGTTTCCGCATAGTCACCAGCATTAGTAACACCACTATGTAGCCTTGTCCGATGTCCCTGCCACGCTCGCCGTGATGGAAACGTGTCGCCACATTCGTAACAGATGTACCTCTCAACAGTGTCCCCAACATCCCCAGGGATGGCCTGAAAAGCCAAAAGATGGCGCCGCCAAACATATAATTGATGTTCGCCTTGCATATTAATACGATGCCGTTGCCAAGCTTGATTGCAGACCGCGATGTACCTCTTACTACCCGATTTAATGAACGAAACCCATTGCTGCAGCGTATCAAGGTTGGTTGTGCGGTCGGGTACGGTCATACGAAGCCATTCGAAATCCCTCTCCAATAAGCCCATCCAGGTGCCATGAAGGCCATCGACGTCAATTAGCATACGCAGGGTGGCCGGCCCATCGTGTATAACGCGAGCAATGTACTTCAGCCTACGAATTCTGCGTATATCGGATAAGCCTGGGCGCTGGGCACAGTAGAGCACTGCCTGGTCCGTGAAATGCTCGTCAGTCTCCGTGGTATGCACCATGCCCGTGGCCGCCCGCATCGCTTTGATATATGCTGCATTGATCTTACCCTCGTTCATCACTCCGACGTCGTGCCATATCTCAACCTGTTGTAATAAGCGAGAGCAAGCCAGAGCCTCGACGTACCGTACCTTAGCAGCTGTCGAAATTGATCTTTTTGACAAAATACCTCTACGAATCGGGCCCATTGCATGCTCGTGTCGTTGTATCCGTCGAGCCATCTCTGGATTCCATGATGTATCAAACGATATGATAGAGCCCATGTGTTTGTATTGCCGTTCAATATAGAACTCGTACTTGTACCTGTCGCTCTTGATGACCGTAGCATCCTCAGAGTATAGCGTGTGTCTAAGTTGTTCCCGTTGCGCGCCACGTATTTGGACCACCACACCCGTTTTGCCTCTGCCATAGTTGGGTTCCATGAAATGTGAGATAAACGATTCGTGCATAGTGTCCATCGCTTGCCGAAGATGTTCCACAACCATGTCGTTGTCCAAGATAGCTGGGATCATGACATCATCAACGAAAGTGATGTCCACCAATTTTGTGCAAAGATCATCGTGTTTGCGCACAAGCGGGACGTCTTGATCAAGTGCAGAGCAATCGAAAAGCAAACCCATTGAGTCCAGCTTCTCCACAGCAGTGTTAAGTGGCTTCGAGAAGACAATATTGAAGAAGTAGTCGGCCGTCGCGCATCCTGGCCTCGATCCTCTGGTCGGAACCCCGAGTTGTTGGTTGTCCGCAACCTCAAATACCGTAAGACGTTGTGACTCCGACGCAAGATGCCGTAGATGCGGGTCCACTCGTGGTGAATCAAGGAGCCCAGGTTGTGCAATGATCGCAGAGGCCAACGGCACAAGACTGGCAGGGATGTCGCAGTCATCCAGAATCTTATAAGGCTCGTCTTCCAAATACTGCATTCCACATGCCATCTGCCGTATGATCCTGTGAAAAGCCGCCACCAGATCCAGGAAGAGGAAGGCCGCCGATTTGCCCATGCGTGCCGCAACGGCCGAGACTAGCCTGGCTTGATGCGCAGCCATTGTCGGTGAGCGACGTGGACGACCACCGAGTTGCGAGTCACGCAGCATTAGGTCGATCGTAAAAGCCAGTTGTTGTCGGAGAAATCTATAATGGTGCTTGGCAAATACGTTGCATATGGTAACCGCTCGGTACGCCTTGTTGGTCGACGAGTCACCAATAGCCTTGGAGACCTCCGCAAGCCGACTATGCTTGAAGGCAATTGGCTCAATACCAGTCAAGCAAATTTTCGTCATAATCGGCGCCATGAGGCGGGCTACCTGTCGAGGTGCTGCTTTGACCAACTCCTCTTGAATGCCGTCTGTGCCCGCAGCCTTGCGTGAAGGCCCCCTGGTGAACATCCTCTCGACCAAATAAAGACTTGGAACATGTTCAATGCGCAGGGGGATGTCGTCCAGGGCCGTACTCGGAAATTTTATAAACTCATCCACGTATGAAGCAGCATCCAGAATACGAGCATCCTCAAGCTTAGAGTATATCTTCATCCTGTTGTGGCCCATATCTTCATCTGAACAAATGACAGCCCCGTTATTGTCCACACGAAACGGAAGGAATGACCCTCCAGTGTGCCGTGGATGTTGCCGTCCAGCGCTGCGCAATAGTTTGTTTGCAGCTTGCCATGCTAGACGGTTATCCCCAGCAAGTGTTGCCTCTCCGATTTGATCAGCGAAAGATTCCAATCGGTCTGCCTTCTCTTTCTCCAGCCTATCCGATAGTATGGACTGGGTGGCCACCATAAACGAATCAAGCTGTGCCGCAAACTCCTGCAATGACCACATTTTGTCCCGAAGTAAGGCAATACCTAATACCAACTGTTGCGTCTGTGGATGCCAAGGATCACCTTCCTTGGAGTAGATATCCAGTTGGCTCGGCAGGAACTTACATAGGTTGTCGAATGCATCCAGCTCCTTGCGTTTCCATTTCCTCCGAGCCGCCAATACATACCGACGCAATCGGATAAGCTGCATGGTGTTACGACTAATATATGCTTGATGTGGAGTCAACAGATCCTTCGAGAAAATTTCCTTGGCGTACTTTTTTATGCTACCAATAACTTCCGCATACTGATTGTTGACCTCCTGTTCCCAGTGACCAGGGCGTAGCGTCTCAAGCCTGCGACGAAATTCGAGCTGTAATTCAGGATCTGAAAGTTTTTCATATGACAGCCGTAGAGGTACTGGTCCATCACAAGTTCGTGCAATGTGCTGGCATCTAAAACTTACGGTGACTGGCCGATGATCCTCCTGTTGCAAACCTGTATCCAAGTCCTTGATGATGTGCAGACGTTGTGCAGAATCGTACCATACCTGACTGAGCCCAACATAATCGGAACGATGAGTAGCTGTGCCATCGGTGTACGTCCAATCATCACTGCCTCCATGAATAGTGTTGTAAATGTATAGCTTGTGCCGTAGGCCAAGGTCCGAAAGCCGCCTGCCAGAATCGTCTGCTTTGCTAGTTGGCCCCCTGCATCCAACATAAGGGAGTTCCATAGTAGTGTGATCCATCCGTGCATTCGCGTCAATACATAGAATGTCAACAGGATGTTGAGATAACATCTCCGACGTCTCATCCCACCATTGCTTTCGTTCTGATGCTGGTCGGCCTCGCTGGGGGGCGTGAAAGATACCGATAGTGAGCTTCAGGTGAGTCGCCGATATTTTAACCATTAGTCGGGTCGGTTCGCGAACCAACACACGCAAATTTTTGTCGGACAGGAAAAAAGGCCTTGAGTTATGCGAGTCATAAGCATATGGTATTGCCGTAGAGACCAAAAGTGCACATCCATGACCCCCAGCGTCTGCTCCCGATCGAAGCGTGATATAATTATCTGCCCACTGCTGTCCAGCCTTCCCACGAGCTTCCTGTACTCCGACAAGTAGAAGCTGCTCATCTTGAAATTGTAAACGAAGCCGTTGGAGCCGATGTTTTTTGGCTGCCCTCTGATGTCGGTTCAGCTTACTCGACCTGGCCTCTGTCAGGGACATGGCGTTGTATGTGGCAATCTTAAATGAAACCTGAGCGGATTTGGCCTTCCTGTTGCTGGTCTTCGTGTCGTACAAGCACTCCTTAAGCTTACCCAATGTATCAATTTTGCTGTGTTCTTGATGCGTAAGACGTGTTGGCATACAAAAATCGAGTCCATCATCCGTAACCTTTGGGTAACATACAGCGTCCTCATGAGAATATCTGAGCCACATCCATTCTAATCCTGGCTGATAGCGTAGGAGCCCTGCCAGCTGTGTATGATGTTCCCTTAGGTTGAACTTGAGGTTCGCCTTCGCAATGTTGTCAGCAAGGTGGTTCCAGCCATCCTCATGATGTGATTTAGTGTATCGGAAATCCACCTGGCACCTTTGCTGTACTTCTTGCGCTAAAATCGACAGGAATGCTGCTAGTTCTTCATTGGGTTGATACCCGTGTTGTCGATGTACGACCCCGAGAGTGACCTTCGAATCTGATGTAATCGTCCACGTGATGTCTCTGTATTGGCTCTCCTGTAACACGTATACCAGTGCCCATACCATGGCGACCATCTCAGAAGTAGTGCTGTCTAGGTTGCCATCCTCAGGAATAAGAAGTGAGCTGCCAAGAGTACGCGATGATAAAAATCCTTGATAGAAGCAGTCCGTCCCATCTCCAAGTCCGACCACCACAGCCCACCCATCACAGGTGGGGTCAGACTCTTTGTGGGAACCGTCCGTCCAGAGGTACCCCGAGATTGTCCCCGATTCTGGCACCCCTGGTCGCCCTGCAACCACACGCAGTGGAGACTTGGCCATGTCCGATAGTTCAACTCGGGATAGATCATGAGCAAGTCGTACTGGGTAGTCCAGCTGGCCGATTACCTCCAAGAAAGTTCTTGGGATCTCCACCTCGCACCGTTTGTGTCGTGACGGCTGGGAGACGGAACCTAGGAATTGACGATGTTGTGTATGTGCAGGTGTAGCTGGTCCTAGAGGGTGAGCCTGGTGGCGTACGACTCCAGGTGCTGACGAGCCCCCCTGCGTGGTCGACACCTGTCCTTCCAAGCCAGGAGGGGGAGGAATAGACAGAGCTGACCTCGAGAAAGGTGCCGATGGATGAGGATCTCCACCTCCTGAAGAAGCGTGTTCCTGCGAATCCGCCGTGGTTTCCCTACGTACTTTTCGGCCCTCCTCGCCTAGAAAAGGATCAGTATCACGTGCACCCCGATCAGCATGACAATGAAATGGAATACCACCACAGCATTGCGACGGATCATGAGAATCTGTAGTTGGGGATGCCGTTGTCAAAGAAGATGAGAAATTGTTCGAGGCCGTAGGTGATGTCGTCGCGGACGTCCCGCACTCCGTTGACGACAATGGCAAAATGCCCTGAATTCGAGTCTTTTGTGAGGCCCTCTTTGCAACCACCTCCGACGCGCGGTGGCCAGCCCTCCGCGTCGGAGTCTCCCACCTCACTTTTTTGACGAGCTCGATGCAGCTGATGGCCTGGACTGCGATGAGATCCGTGTGCGATCAGCTGGCTGTTCAAACCCATCTCCTCCCTCTCGCTCGCCCATGCGTACTTTTGCTGGAGGCTGTCGACCCAGTGCACTTTCCCCACTGTCCGAAGAGGCTGCCTGGGGAGTACCTCCAGCAGGTGGTGTCCCAATCGCATGGTATATTGGACCATCTCTTCCGATAGGTGTCATTGGCTGAGTCGGCGATATCTCTTGCAACTTTGCCTTGCGCTCGAAAAATGGCTTCATTGCCCCGCTCTTGCCAGCTGGTACCTGATGAGAATGAAGAGGGCTGGCTCCGACATATGGATCATCACTCTGACGCACTGGGGTGTTTTGTTCTGCTGGAACCTGTGATGAAGCCGGTTCCGTCGGGGAAAGTGTAAACGATTGTGTCCTCTCTTCTTCTTCTGCTAGTTGCTCATCTCTCGAGAATGGGGTCGCCTGGCTTACCTGACTTTGCTGAAGGAGGGCTTGATCAACTTCCTCAGCAGACGGTAGCAGCGGCCCTGGAGACCTGGGAGGAGGAGGATGCCCCTGATGTTGTTGCATGGAGCTCTTGATCGCCTTGGCGATCTCCACTTGCTGGTGCTTGTTCTCCTCCCAGTCTTGGTACTCTTGCGCGAACTCCTGCAAGTCACGCACGTCTTCCGCTTCCGCCTGGACATTCTGCTCTCGCATAAATTCCTGTAACTGCCTTTCGTGCTCCTCCTTGGAAATGGATGCAAACAATGTTTGATGCTGTCGGTAAAGCCAGTCCTGGTATACTTGTTGATGCTGCACAAACATCTGTTGCTGCTGCTGTACCTGAAGCGGCTGCTGCGGTTGCTGCTGCTGCTGCTGCTGCTGCTGCTGCAGCAAATACAATTGATGCTGCTGCTGCTGCTGCTGTACCTGAAGCTGACGCTGTCGTTCAGCTTCCTGTTGTTGCTGCCTCTGTAGATCTTCTGGTGCAGCAGCGTGCTTGTGATATCCCATGCCGAGAATCTGCTGATTCATGATGTTCTCGTGTTGTTGAATCTTGACCGACTGCTCCGTGACCAGTTTTGTCAGGTGAGTCATCTGCTGCAGCATCTGTTCCATTGCGTCGGGAGGCCGCGGTGGCGGAGGTGGCATTCGAGGTCGCGCCCTGGTATCCTCCACCTCTCCGCTGTCTTCCTCCATCTCCCGATCATCCTCAGCTTCCTCCTCTTCACGCTGACGTTGAAGGTCGCTCATCAAAATCTCTATCTGTGTACGTTTCCCTCGCAACTCCATCTCTGATTCCCGAAGCTTCTTGATATCCATACCAACCTTCCGTAATTGGCCGTCTATCTTCTCCAGGTCATGCTCCAATATCTTCTTCTGCCTATACGATGGCCTCATGATGAGGAGGGTATATTTTATCATCGACACCTCAGTGATCTGCGTTGTCGCCGACTCCTTTGCTTCCTTTGCTGCTGCAATCATCTTGAGGAGCCCGTTCATGCGGCGTAGCAACATTGCACGGTGCTCTTTGGCTGCTCCCTTCTCTTCAGGTGGCCATGCGAACGCTGGGTGCCCTACAGCATCTTCTTGTGTGGCGATCGGGATCGTGTCATTCAGCTTGTCGTACCTATTGTTCTGCCCAGCGCCGTCCTTCTCCTTCGCTCTTGGTCGTGACTGACTCCTTCCCGTCCTGCGAGTCTGCCTCCATGGTGTCTGATCTTTCCATTGCCACGAGTTACTTCCACCACCATTCGCATATCCATTGCCGCTCCGCTGTTGGTCGCGACGATTCATGCCCTGTTGTGCACTGTGGTGTTGTTCCAGTGTCCGCGCCGCCTCTATGACCCTGAGGAGGGTCCTGGCTGAGCTGCGGCGGGCCCGATCCCGCCTGTGCCAGCCCCCGTCCGACGGCGTGGCCAGCAAGCTCGGCGGCGAAGCCGCCCGCGGGGTGACCCACTCGCAATCCGCAGCGCAGCGCGGCCGCCGCGCCTCGAGAGCAGCGGGAGGGGTCGGCCTGGGGCCTCCCACCGCTCTATGGCGCACCGCGGCGCGCCGAGGCACGGCCGACGGGGGCGGGCCTCCGCTCGGAGGCTGGCCTCTCGGCCGAGATGCCTTTCCTCCTCCTCCTCCTCCTCCTCCTCCTCCTCCTCCTCCTCCTCCTCCTCCTCCTCTCTCTCCTCCTCTCCTCCTCCTCCTCTCTCTCTCCTCCTCCTCCTCCTCCTCCTTCTCCTCCTCCTCCTCCTCCTTCTCCTCCTCCTCCTCCCCCTCCTCCTCCCCTTCCTCCTGGGCAAGACTACGCGAGGGCCAAAGTCTGGCACAGGTGCCAGGGCCCTGAGTCAGAGGAAAAGGTGCTGCACCAAGCTGTTGTCGAGCGCGGGGTCCCGCTGCAGCAGGGGAGCCAGGCCACGCTGGCCGTCCGACTCCACATCCCATGTGCCCGCCAGTCGCCAGGTACAGCACCGTTCCCGCTCGAAGAAGCGGGATTCACATCTGCTTGCAGTCGGCGGGCGGCGGTGGCGGCGGCGGTGGCCACGCGGGCGCCGCCACTGCCACGGCGGCGATGGCCTGCCCGAGCCCGCCGCGGGCGGCAGCGAGGCCGCCGGGCTCGTCCTCGCGAGCCGCACCAGCCAGGGGCAGGGCAGTCCTCCCCCGCAGGGGCCCGAAAGCCAGCGGCAGGGCAGTCATCCCCCGTGGGGGCCCAAGAGTGGCGGCAGCCCAGCAGCGTGCCCCTCCCTTGGGCGGCTGCTGGGGGCCGTCGCGCTCCTCGGTCGCGACAGGGAGGGGGATTGTTTGTGCGGGCCCCCACCGCGCGATGACCCCCATGCGAGTTGCCGATGCTCACCTTCGCCACGGGCATCGAGAGCGTCCTGCCCTGGTGCCCCACGGTGCTCTCCTCCGCGTAGGGGTGTGCGGAAGTGGGTGTGGGGGACGCATGCGGGCGCTGGCACTGGGGCCTTCGGTGGAGCTCAGTATGGGGCCACGAAACGTGTGAGGGGTGTGCCGAAGTGGGTGTGGGGGACGCATGCGGGCGGTGGCACTGGGGCCTCCGGTGGAGCTCCATATGGAGCCACGAAACGTGTGAGATGTGTGCCAATATGTGTGTGTGGGGGGGGGCGACGTATGCGGGCGGTGGCACTGGGGCCTTCGGTGGAGCTCAGTATGGGGCCACGAAACGTGTGAGGGGTGTGCCGAAATGGGCGTGGGGGACGCATGCGGGCGGTGGCACTGGGGCCTTCGGTGGAGCTCCCTATGGAGCCACCAAACGTGTGAGGTGTGTGCCGACATGGGTGGTGATGCTGGTGATGGTGACGGTCGTGATGATGATGACGATGATGATCATGATGATGATGACGATGATGATGATGACGCTGATGGTGAGGATGATGACGATGATGATGATGATGATGATGATGGGAGGAGAGGAAGGGGGAGGAGGAGGAGGCGGAGGAGGAGGAGGAGGAGGAGGAGGAGGAGAGGAGGAGGAGAGGAACGCGGGGCGACGTCTCTTCAAAACGATGGCCCAACACCACAGCATGGTTGGGAAAGTCTTGGCCCTCGACCCTCGAAAAGGGGAGGGAACAAAAACGTAAAGACTAACATTCGGAGGCCCAGGAATGCTTCGTCCGCGGCCACGATACATGTCTCCCTCCTCGGCCACGAAGTCTGTTCCTCCGCCATGGTGCGTGGCATCCTCGGGCCCAGCAACGGACGAAGAAGCACGCAGCGTGGGCACAAACCCGCAGAGGCCCGCGCGGCATACTTGCATCGGCGTTGGACCGTCCCCCGTGGCGCCGCCCCCGGCGCGCTCCCGCGCGCCTGGGAGGCGCCGAGGGCGCTCCAGGGAGTCGCCGGAATGCGCGGGAGCGCGCCCGGAGGGAGGTGCAGGAGGCGCCGCTGAAGGGGCGGGCCCAGCGCCGATCCAAGAGATCTGCGCGGACCGCTGAGCGTTTATGTTTCTGTCGGTGCTGCTTCTATGGCGAAGGCCTTACAGCCAGCGCCGCCGACCCTGAAGGGGGACGGTGACGACGACGAAAACATGCAAAACTCAGGGATGATCATTGATTTTACCTTCTCGAGGTTGTTTCTTACTTCGGGTTGACCCAAACGGGGTCCAGCGACAAGGGGTTGGTGCAATAGATGTGGTGCAATAAATGTGTGGGGTTGCAATACATTTGGGGCGTGCAATACATTTCGGGGCGCAAATGTACTGCTGTACTGCCGCTTGCAATGCATTACTTGCAATACAGTGCAATACAAGTCTCTGGCGCAATACATGTGCAATACAATTGCCCATGATCTATTGCACCACCCCCTTTCAGCTGGACCCCCTTTCTGGGTCACCCGAGTAACTACTTCGACTCGGAGGCCACGCCCGCTGTCCATGTCGAAAGAGGGCGCAGGAGCACCAAGCCTTGGGGCCCCCTCTCCTCGCTCCATCGCTCACCCCTCTTGTGCTCAATCCCTTCCTCCCCCGCCCTCCATCTCCTGGCACTCTCCTCTCGCCTCCTTTCTCGTTTTCCCTGCCTCCCTCCTCCCTCGCACCTTCTCCCTTTGCCCTCTTCCTTCTCTCCCCCCTCCTCCCTTGGCTCATCTTCCCGTCGCCCCTCCTCCCTCCTGCCACTTCACCTCTGCAAGCTCGCGAAGGCAAGCTCGAGCGCAAAGAACCCCTCCAGCTGAAAAGCCGAATTCCCTCGCCCTCTCGCCTCGTGCGTGTCCAGATTCCCCGTCTTGTTGGACAACAGCGCAAGCCCGACGTGGATATTCCCACCGCGGCTTCAGAAGTGGCTCCCAGTCATCACAGCTCCCAGTTATCGAAGACGCGTAAGGCGAACCACCGCCGCCCCCTGCTTCTGGAAGCGCCAATGCGGCCAAATGTTTGGCCCAGGTCTGGCAGAGCTGTTGAATTATGTGGTCCCCCAGCCGTTGCGGAACCCCTTGGGGGAAAGTTTGGGAGAGGAATAGGGAGAAGAAGGAGGAGGAAGAGGAGGAGGAGGAGGAGAGGGAGAAGAAGGAGGAGAAAGAGGAGGAGTTGGAGGAGGAGGAGGAGGAGGACGAGGGCACCTCTTGAGGCCCTCGTGGTGCCTCCTGGGGGCCTTCTCGGGAGCCTCTCGGGGGCCTACGAGGGGCCTCCCGGGGGCCTCTTGGCCCGTCTTGGGGCGATGCTTGGGGCCTCCCGCCCTGGAGCGTCGGAAGACCGAAAGCGCGAGAACGCTAACATCATTGGACCAAGCATTTTCTTTGGGTGGAGGGCAAAGGGTGAAATCTGACATGCCATTTCGATGGGCTTTCGGGGCTTGCATCTGCAGAAGGAGAATCACAAGACGGAATGATTTTCGAGGTGCAAACGCCCATATGGAGTTCACCCTGAGCCCTCCACCCCAAGAAAATGCTCAGTTGGAGAACTGAGAAATCAGCGAATTCGGCCACCTCCTCGAGGTCCTCTTGGAGTTCTATCGGGACGTCGGGGGGGGGCGCGTATGGGGCCGTCAGCAGGGCATCTTGGGCCGTCGTGGGGGCCATCTTCGCCGTCTTGGGGGCGTCTCGGGACCATCCTGGAAGCCGTGGAGGCATCTCGGCCGTCTTGGAGGCCCTCCTGGGCACTACAGTCGGGGCCCTGAAGAAGGAACCCTTTTCGTTGGGGAGGGGCTCCGTGTTCCTTAAGTGTTTCACAGCTTGCCTCAGGTTTTCCTTATGTTTTCGATCGGAAATCGAAGTTTAACTTATGGAAAAAAAAAAAAAAGGCCTCGTTCCTTATGTAGGGTTCCTTAGGTCAAGGCCCCGACTGTATCTCGGGGTGTCCCAGAGGCAGAGGAAGGTGCGCTCTGGCGTCTGCCGCACGGCGAACCTTATTAAAAGGCCCAAAACAATAGAGACATCCTCCTCGAGGGCCTCTTGGAGTTCTACTGGGACGTCGGGGGGGGGGGGGGGGGGGCGGATGGGGCCGTCTGCAGGGCGTCTTGGGCCGTCGTGGGGCCACCTTCGCCGTCTTGGAGGCGTTTCGCCAGGATCCAGCAGGGGCTGCAGCCTGACATGAGCAAGCTCGCGCAGGAGTGGAACCGCAAGAAGAAGGAGATGATGATGAAGAGGTGACGGTGCGCCGCTTGCGCGCCTCACCCATCGCACTGCCCCAGTCTGGGGGGCCAGCGCCGCAGGCCAGGTCTTACAAAAAATCTTGGCCGTCTTAGAGGCCCTCTTGGGCACCATCTTGGGGTGTCCTGGAGGCAGAGGAAGGTGCGCTCTGGCGTCTGCCGGGTGGACGCCGGGATCGGCCCAGACCTCACGGCGAACCTTATTGAAGGGCCCCAAACAATAGAGACCTCCTCCTCCTCCTCCTCCTCCTCCTCCTGCTCCTCCTCCTCTTGAAGGGCCCAAAACAATAGAGACATCCTCCTCCTCCTCCTTCTCCTCCTCCTCCTTCTCCTCCTCCTCCTTCTCTTCCTTCTCCTCCTCCTCCTCCTCCTCCTCCTTCACTTTGGCACGCCAAGGGCCCCTGAGGCAAAGCCACGGGAGACGGCGGATCTAGCGGGTGCCCGTCGGCCCATGCCGCCACCGTGCCTGGATCGTGGACCAGACACGGCAGGTCCGTGCCGTGTCCACGCGGCGGCGACCCCACAATGCGGGCGTTCCAGGTTGAGCAGCGCCGGTTGCCCAAGACTAGGCCGACATCGAACGGTGCGCGCTATCCGAAGGCCGCGGTCGTTCGGTGTTTGGCGGGCCGTGCGGTGCCAGAAACCAACGCGCAGGTCGCCACCACACGAACCTGCCGTACAGTCCGGGCGCTGAAGAAGCAACCCTTTTCGTTGGGGAGGGGTTCGGTGTTCCTTAATTGTTCCACACCTTGCCCAAGGTTTTCCTTAAGCTTTCGCTGGGAAGTCTAAGGTTCACTTATGGAAAAAAGGGGCCTCGTTCCTTCTCTAGGGTTCCTTAGGTCAAGGCCCCGACTGTAGCAGACAGATCACGAAGAACGACCCGCGGAGCCCCCGGCCGGCCCCATCAGGAGAGCGACCGCTGCCTCCTGGTGCTGCAGGGCCGCCTGACCGCGCTGGCGGGGCGCGAACGGCTCCGCGCCCGAAGCCCCCGGGAAGGGGGGGGGGTCGCCGCGGCAGCGCCGCACGCCAAGGGAGCGCCCTCGGGGCATCGAGGAGTTGCGTGTCTGTCAGATGCGCGTTTGGGGGGACCTTCCTGGAGAGCCCACCCGACGGACCTGTTCGACCCCAGTTCGACTCAAGTTCGACTAAAGTTCGACTCGGGTTCGATTCGGGTTCGATTCAGGTTCGACTCAGGTTCGACTCAGGGTCGACCCAAGTCGACGGACGTCCGACGCAGCTCCGACGCACGAGTGGAGCGAGTGGCTCCAGGAAGGTCCCCAGAATGAGCATCCAATGTTTGATCGTTTGTGTTTGACCTGTTTGTTATGCGCCTCCAGATGGCTCCTCGCGACCATGGCTGGGCCCGCCTCAGGATCCTGGCCAGAGCGCACCACTGCACGGGCCCAGGGGGCCGGGATTCTTGTGCGTCTGGGGGGGGCCTTTCTCCAAGGGGGGACAAACCACCCGGACCCGACAACCGGCGTGTGCTAAACGGCCCTGGGCGTTTACCAGACAGCCCTGCCTTGTCCGATTCCTTCTTCGTTCGAGTGCGTCTACGCAGCGGCTTCGCGTGCCTGGGTGGTTGTTCTCGGGGTGGATGTTCTGCCCTCCGCTTCTCTCGAGTAGGAAGAAGTTGGTGCTCCGCAGCGCCAGCGGTCGCCGGTGCTCTGGAAGAGCCGGCGGGCCGCGCCGGGCTGTTGGCACACTCGGGCGGGTGGCAAAGGGGAGGGTGGTCGCAGCTCGGGGGCAACGACGGGGGGGCAGGCGCAAAGGGGGGAGATGTTTGAACGTGTTTTGGGTATGTGTTGAGTCTTCGCCCCAAAAGCCCTCTGTAGGGGGGCAGGCCCGACCGAATCGTTCCCTCTCCTGCCTCGCTCCCCCTCTCCCCCTCGCTCCCGCGCTGCCCCTCCTCCTCCTCCTCCTCCTCCTCCTCCTCCTCCTTCTCCTCCTCCTCCTCCTCCTCCTCCTCCTCCTCCTCCTCTCAGGGGCAACGACGGGGAGGGGGATAGGCACACGGGGGATGCATCGACAACCAATCGCCTATTGATCGCCGATAGGGGCCCGATAGCCCCAACCTGTGCAGGAAGGTGCGGATTCACTATCGGGGGCCCATCGCCGATCTATCGGCGATGTATCGCCGATTCCAGGTCGATGCATCCCCCCCTATGCCAGTCCCCCCCCCATCGTTGCCCCTCAGCAGAGGAGGAAAACAGGGAGGAGGTCTCAGCCGTAGAGCCGGGGCGCTGAAGAAGGAACCCTGTTCGTTTGGGAGGGGCTTGGTGTTCCTTATTTGTTTCCCAGTGTGCCTCTTGGGTTCTCCGTCGTTCTTTGACGGGGAATCGAAGTTCAAGTGATGGGAAACAGGGGCCTCATTCCTTATGTGGGGTTCCTTGGGGCAACGCCCCGACTGTAGCGAATCCACCCTACGCCCCGAGGAGGACGCAGGCAGCCTCAGGCACAGGGAGCCGGGTGTAGTCGCAGCCTGTACGGACCAGTGGGAGAAGGCAGGAAAGCGCAGGCGCAAGCTTTTGGAGTCCCGCAAGAATTAGTGGGATCGGCGCTGGGCCCTACTCCAAATCCCTTATTAATCGACCCCCCCTAAGAAACCGGACCCCCCTCCAAATGCGACCTAATATTCCTGACCCCCCTCTTCGACGGGGAGCCTTGATAAACCGAACCCCCCAAGCTCCAATCCAAAGAAAGCGCCCTGATAAACCGGACCCCGCCCCAGTTACCAGAAGGCGCCTTCAAAAACCAGACCCGGGGGACGGAGCGCGCCAGTTGCGGCGCTGGAGGCGCCGCCAGGCTGTTCCAGCACCGATCCAAGAAATCTGCGCGGACCTCCAGAAGCTTCTGCTGGGTTCTGCAAGCTGTTGCCTCCACAGGGCCCGGCGTGAACAAGGAAAACTAACTTTTCAAAAGGGGCTCGGTCGTTCCTTTGGTTTGCATGCGTTCCGCCACCTTCTTGGCGGCGAGCCCCCGGTGCTCCTTCGGACTTCCTAGACTCACTTGGTTAAAAAAAGGGGCTTCGTTCCTTGTTTATCGTTCCTTAGGTCAGGCCGAATACTGTATTCCTGCGCTGCCAAGGGGTCGAGGTGGTCGATCGGAGTATCGGGGGGCCGCGCGGTCTTGCTCGCCCCAGCGCGCGCGCGTGGCTGGATGGGGGGCTCGCCTCTGGGGTCACGACTTGGGGGCCATAAATAGGCGCGCAACTCGGGGACAGCACGTGGAGTCATGCCTGGGGGCGATGCGTTGGGACGACAGTCGAGGCTTGCGGACGTGTTCATAGTTTCTCGGCCGCTTTCCAGCGTCGGGAGGCCTTCCAGCGGCTGCGCCTCGCCGAGAGCGTTTCCGGGGTTCCCTGGTCGTCCCGAGTTTTGAGCCGAGAGCGACCAGGCGTCGAAGAGGTCCGGGGCAACGTCAGGGGGGAATATGCTCAGAGGGCGATGAATCGACTTCCGAATCGCCCACTGATCGCCGATAGTGGCCTGGTAGCCCACCCCGCCCTTGTTACCATGGGCGGCAATGATCGATCCACCCGGCGTGATCCGTAACACTCAAAGTAATTGATTAACGCCCGAGGGTGGGGGGGACGCCGAGCGATATCGCTAGCACCACGGCAAATTCATTGATCAAACCATTCCTACGGGATGGCTCCCAAGGTGGATCCTTAGGAGGGAGTCCCACGGTGGAGGGATCCGATCCTACGGGGATTCTGTTTGAACCCGATTGGAATATGATAAGAATCCGATTGGGATTGTATTGAAATCAGGGTACAACCCTCTAGAGTTTTCATTGGAATCAAATGAGGGTCTTGTTGGACTCCTATTCGGAATTTGCTGGGATCACGCGCTGAAGGGTCCAGGGCGAGATATCGCTTCCAGGGTTCGAGGAGCGACATAGTTTCGCCGAAAAGTGAGGGGCCTTGGGAGGGGGGCGATAATTGCTTCCCAAGGTTATTCCCAGTTCCAACTCGATGTTTCCCCCCCTCAGATGCCCCCCCCCCTCCTCGTCGCCCGCCCCTCACTTCGGAGGGATCGAGGATCGAGGCTGCAGTTATGATTCGCCACGCAGCAGACGGGTCCTGAGGGAAACGGGTCCTCGGGTGCTTCGCCGGGCCCCGGGGATGCCCGGGTCTTCCACGGGCCTCGGGGTTGTCCGGAGCGGCTCGGGACGAGAACCTGGTCCTTGGGGCAGGCTCCGGGGGCCCAGGGCCCGTTTCCCAGAGCCTGCTGCACGCCAAGAGGATGTTCTGGAGGGCATTTCTCGAGGCACCCTCGACGTCGAGGGCGCCCTCGAAGGCGCGACCAGACTCGCTGCGACCTCACTCCGCATCCGTCCCCAGTGCGGGTGGGGGCCAGCAGGCAGCACGCATTCGGTCATACACGCATGGGCTTGATTGAAAAGTTCGCCAGCATGGGCCCAACACATAATTGTTCTAGCAACCAATGTGGTGCAATATATATATATATATATATATATATCTATATATATATGTAGTGCAACCTATGTGGTGGAAACTGTGTCGTGAATTATGTTGTGTACTATACGCGGTGCTATGTATGCTGTACAACCCATGTGGTGCAATACATGCGGATTCATATATGTGGTACAATATACGCGGTGCAGTCTAATTGATGCTATGCATGTGTGGTGCAACGTCTGTAATACAATCTACGTGGTGCAATATATATATATATATATATATATATATGGTGCCGTCTATGTTGTGCAATTGTATGTGGTGTACTCGATGTGGTGCAATCTATCTTGTGCAATCCAGGTGGTCCATTATATGTTGCGGATTGGGCTGTCGTTGCCGCCGTTCTCCCTGCCCTCTTTCCTCTCTCCCTCCTCCTCATCCTCTTCTGCCTCTCTCTTATCTCATGCTGTGTTGGATTTATTTGCGTGGTCGCTTAGGCCATCCAATAGGGGCTCTTACTACACAGCATTTTACCTAACAGCGAAGACTGATAGGCTTCTAGTTGATTCAAAAGAGCTCACAGATCACTCCACAGGGGGGTCCGGGCAGGTGTTGGGAGTTGCCGGGCGGCAGGTGCCGGGCTCGTTTTTCGCCAACAGTCACACACTTCGTGCTCTTCGATTTCCCAGAACTCCATTCCCAGGCCACATTCTGGAGGGCCGAATGCAACAGTCACACACTTCGTGCTCTTCGAGTTCCCAGAACTCCATTCCCGGGCCACATTTTGGAGCCCGGATGCAACTGTAGGCCACTTCGTGCTCTTCGAGTTCCCAGAACTCCATTCCCGGGCCACATTTTGAATGCCCGGAGCCAACTGTAGGCCACTTCGTGCTCTTCGAGTTCCCAGAACTCCATTCCCGGGCCACATTTTGAATGCCCGGAGCCAACTGTAGGCCACTTCGTGCTCTTCGAGTTCCCAGAACTCCATTCCCGGGCCACATTTTGAATGCCCGTAGCCAACTGTAGGCAACTTCGTGCTCTTCGACTTCCCAGAACTCCCATTCCTGGGCCACATTTTCAGCAGGGGCAAGAGCACGACGAGGAGGAGGACGAGCAAGACCAGGAGGACGAGGACGAGCAGGAGCAGGACGAGGAGCAGGAGGAGCAGGAGAAGAAGGACGAGCAGGAGGAGGAGGAGGACGAGCAGGAGGAGGAGGACGACCAGGAGGAGGAGGACGACCAGGAAGAGGAGGAGAGGAGGAGGAGGGGAGGGGGAGGAGTACCAGGAGGAGGAGAAGAGGAGGAGGAGGAGGAGGAGGAAGAGGAGGAGGAGGAGGAGGAGGACGAGGACGAGGAGGAGGAGGAGGAGGGGGGGGGAGAGTACCAGGAGGAGGAGAACGAGGACCACCAGGAGGAGGAGGAGGAGGAGGAGGAGGAGGAGGAGGAGGAGAGGAGGACACCAGGAGGAGGAGGACGAGCAAGACGAGGAGGACGAGAACGAGGACGACCAGGAAGAGGAGGAGGGAGGAGGAGGAGGGGAGGGGGAGGACTACCAGGAGGAGGAGGAGGAGGAGGAGGAGGAGGAGGAGGAGGAGGAGGACGAGGAGGAGGAGGAGGAGGAGGACGAGGAGGAGGAGGGGGGGGGAGAGCACCAGGAGGAGGAGAACGAGGACCACCAGGAGGAGGAGGAGGAGGAGGAGGAGGAGGAGGAGGAGGAGGAGAGAGCACCAGGAGGAGGAGGACGAGCAAGACGAGGAGGACGAGAACGAGGACGAGCAGGAGGAAGAGGAGGAGGAGGAGGAGGAGGAGGAGCAGGAGAAAGAGGGAGGAGGAGGAGGCAGGCTGAGGCTGAGGCTGTGACTGCGACTGCCGTTGCCGCTGCGACTGTCATCGCGAATGCGACTACGACTGCGAGAACAGCAGAATTCGACAACTGGATTTTCATCTGAATCTTAAGGGGAATGCTTTCAGATATGCTTCTACACATCGCTGTTAGGTTGCTTTGCCGGGATAATTCTCATTCGCTTGGACAAACAACTTTGGAAACCACACTTCCCACTTCGGTGCGAATAATACCCTGTCGGGCCGGGTACATCGTTTCACGTTATCATCTGGCCTGCGGCCGGAGGCAGAGACTGAGATGGGGGATGTAATTCGTTATTGAATCGCTTCGCTCATTCCGTCGGCCCGTAGTGTATCAGTGTTGCTATATGTTGGCGTGCTCGTGGTGGGTCAGGAGGAGCAGGAGGAGGAGGAGGAAGAGGAGGAGGTATTTGTCGGTCTCTTGGGAGGGCTCTCGGGGGCATCTTGGCGGTATTTCTGGGACCTCCTGGAGCGTCACAGGGTCCTTGGGGGCCTCTTGGGGGTCTCTTGGGGCGTCTCGGGGGCCCCTTGGGGGCTTCTTGGGGGCCGTATAGAATACGTTCTTGGTTCCTACTCCTGCTGCTCCTTCCTCCTCTCTCCTGCTGCCCTGTGCCTTCGCCCCTTCCCGTTTCCACCCGTTCCTCCTCGCGCCGCTCGAAATGTCCAGAGCTCTCGGGAGTCCGACTCGGGAGCTTCTTGGGAGCTCTTGGGGGCCTCTTGGGAGGCTTTCCGAGGCGGTCTTGGAGAGCTCTTGGGCCTTTTGGGACCGTCTTGCGGCCCTCTTGGGCTGCTTTGAGGCCCTCT
The DNA here is from genome assembly GCA_963575745.1 of Prorocentrum cordatum. Lineage (NCBI taxonomy): Eukaryota > Dinophyceae > Prorocentrales > Prorocentraceae > Prorocentrum > Prorocentrum cordatum. The sequence continues at coordinate 105,110 of CAUYUJ010017300.1, forward strand.
TGGAGGTCTCTTAGGCTGTCTTGGATCGATTTGGAGGCTGGCCCCGAACTGTCCGTTCAGGTTCCCCGTCTTGGCTCCCTCTTGGGGCAGTCCTTGGAGCCATCTCGAGCTGTCTTGGAGGCCTGTTGGGCCGTCTTGGGGCCATCGTGGGCCGTCTTGGGAACTTCTTGAAGCCCTCTGGGGCCGTTTGGGGGCGATGCTGAGGGCCTCGTGGGCTCTCCTGGAGCGTCGGGAAGCCGAACAGGTTAGAACGCCAAAATCCTGCAACAACCGAAGGGGAATCAATGATTTGTGTGACCTGGGGCCCTCTGGAGACGCGTCTTGGAGGCGTCTGTAGGCGTCTTCGAGGCGTCTGCGGCCGCGTGGAGGCGAGCTTGGGCGTCTTCGACCGATCGGTCGGCGACTCGGAGCCCTCGTGGACCATCCTGGGGGCCTCTGGAGGCCCTCTTGGAGCGCCGCGCAAGGGTGCGGGAAACCGGCCCGGGGGGCTCCGGCATCCTCGGGCGGACCTCGCCAGGACCTTGCCGTAGGTCTGCCGCAACGTTGCCAGGGCCCTTTTCGTCGGAGACCCCCAGGGGCCGCCCCTCGCGCGCGAGCTAGAAATCCTGTGGGCAAGTTGCCGGAGATCTTGGCACGCCGCTGTCCCGTTGGGCCGGCGATTTTTTTGGCCCGTGTGTTTTCTCTCCTGCGGATCGGCTCGTGCCGGGCGACTCCGTTAACCGCATGGCATTTGACAATGTGCAGCGTGGAGCCCATTGGCCATTTGCTTGCCTGCAAAAAAATTGTGCGTTCTAAGTGTTGTAGTATATGTTGTGCAAGCCCTGTAGTGCAGTGTATGCGGCGCAGTCTGTGTTGTGGAAGCTATGTAGTGCAACTTATGTGGTGCAATAGATTCGGTGCTGATTTCTCGGTGCAACCTATGCGGTGCAATCTATGTTGCGAAGTTGATGTTTACCCATGATGTGACACATCTCATGCTCTTGCAAACATCCCACCCACCCACCCGCAACTTGGTTTACAAAACCTCTTGAGACCGTGATGGTAGGTTTCAAATGGCACCTGACAACGACACCAGCGCCGACGACGACGACGACAAAACCGACGACGACTACGACGACACCGACGACGTCTCCGACGACTTCGACGACGACGACAACGACGACGACGACGCCGACGACGACGACGCCGACGCCGACGACGACGACAACGAAGACGACGATGACGACGCCGACGACGACGCCGACGACGACGACGACGTCGACGACGCCGACGACGACGAAGTCGACGACGACGACGACGACGACGACGACGACGGCGACGACGACGACGACGACGTCAACGACGACGACAACGACGCCGACGCCGACGCCGACGACGACGTCGCCAACGAAGACGACGACGACGACGACGACGACGACGACGAGCGAGGAGGGAGCACGACGACGGCGACAACGATGACAACGACGAGGGAGGAGGGAGGACGGCGACGACGCGAACGACGAAGAAGGGAGGGAGGACGGCGACGCCGACGACGACAATGACGAGGGAGGATGGAAGACGACGACGACGACGACGACGACGACGACGACGACGACGGCGACGAAATAGGAGGGACGACGACGAGACGCCGACGACGGACGACGACGACGACGAGGGACCAGGAGGAAGGACGACCACGGCGACAACGACGACGGAAACGACCATGACGCCAAAGAGGACGACGACGACGAACACGAGGAAAGACAGAGGACGACGTAGGCGACGACGACGACGACGACGCGGGAGGAGGGAGGACGGCGACGACGACGACGACGACGCAAGAGCGCGCGCGCACGCTTTTGCGAAGCCTTGTGGTTTTGTATGTTTTTTGGACACACGAGTTTGAAATTCTTCCGAAACCGATGGTTTTTGAAGGATTTCGGCATACGCGCGCGACGACGCGCGCGTTTGCACGGTCTGTTTGTTGCAGAGGATTCTCGCGACGGCACACGCGCAAGGTCGTTCGACAGATTTCGACATGTGCGCGCGAAGCCCGTTTGGTAGCATTTTGTGAAAATCTTGAAAACCTATGGTTTTCTCAAGATTTCGCAAGAGCTCGCGCGTAAGCTTTTTTAGCAAATCAGTGTTGCGAAACCATGTGCTGTTTATGTGTTTTGTTGGAAACTGAATTGCAAAATCTTTCTGGCACCGAAAGGTTTTGAAGGATTTCGGCATGCGCGCGCGACGACGCGCGCGTGTGCACTTCGTCCAGTTTCTTGCAAGGGGTACGTGAACACATTCTATGTTAGAACAAAACATGTCCCCGCGTATCGTTTTTTTTTTTTTACCAAGGAACCTCAGGGGGGGTCGATACCGGCCCTTCTGTGATAGTGTAAAATCATATATAGGATGGGCATGTGGTCGGAATCATATATGGTTTACATACCCGAAAGGGGGATAACGCCGGGGGGGGGTCTGTTATGTTTTTTTACATATATATATATATGTACAAAAAAAAGACCTAGGGCGGCGACGACGGGGCGGCGACGGCGGCAACATAGCCGCCAGGCCGACAGACATGTCCAGACGATAGGTGCCGACGAGGTGGCCACAGGGCGGCGACGGCGGCAACATAGCCGCCAAACCGACAGACAAGCCAAGACGACGGGTGGCGACGAGGCGGCGACGGCAGCAACCTAGCCGCCAAACTGACAGACAGGCCCAGGCGATTGGCGGCGACGAGGCGGCGACGGGGCGGCGACGGCGGCAACATAGCCGCCAGACCGACAATCAGGCGCAGTTCCGTGGCAACAAGTAAGAACCTTTGAGTGCAAGCACTGTTTAGGGACATCTCAAGATCTATCTCCAGAGTGGTGGCCGTGTTGTTCGGGTTCCCTGCTGTCTGGTTGTTCCCAGTTGCACCGAACCCTTGCTATCGGAAGAGGGCCACTTGAGACAATGGTGGCTCTCCCACTCAACCCAACTTCGTTCAAAGTCGGTCCCCAGATCCCTCCAGGGGTCCAACCAGACCCGCTCGTCGAGGCGGCTCCAGCCGCGGCGACGAGGAGCCTGCAGGAGGCCGAAGGAGGACGACGAACGCCGCCGCCGCCGCCGTCGTCGTCGTCGTCGTCGTCGCCGTCGCCGTCGTCGTCGCCGCCGCCGCCGTCGTCGTCGTCGTCGCCGTCGCCGTCGTCGTCGTCTCCTCCAACGGAAGGTTCAGGACGGAGATCGGCGCGTTCTCGGTGGTCGGCCGCATGGCGCTCGGGACCAGCCCGTACACGTCCGACTTCGACGCCTGGCTCAGCACGGAAAACTCCCGCATACTGGTGGTGAAGAAGGACGTCTGCCCTCCTCCTTTCCCTCCCCCTCCTTCTCTCCGTCCTCCTCCGCCGCCCCCTCCGCCCCCTCCGCCCCCTCCTCCTCCTCCTCCTCCTCCTCCTCCTCCTCCTCGTCCTCCTCCGCCTCCTCCGCCCCCGCCCCTTCCTCCTCCTCCTCCTCCTCCTCCTCCTCCTCCTCTCCTCCTCCTCCTCCTCCTCCTCCTCCTCCTCCTCCTCCTCTCTTCCTCTTCCTCCACATCCCCCATCGCTCTTCCTCTCTTCTCTCTCTCTCTCTCTTCTCCTCGCGCCGACGCGCCGCGCCACCCCCGCGGTCGCCAGGCAGCCCCAGGATGACGAGTGGACCGTTCGAGAACCAGGCCTCCGACGTCTTGTCGGGGCCCCTCATACAGTGGAGGCCCATGCCAAGAAACACCCTGCTTGCCTCCAGGGTGCCCTGGATTTCTTGGGTTTCGATGGTTTTGCGATTGCAGGCATGACGTTCCCACACCAAAAATCCATGGATATCCTGGTGTCTCAGGATTGGGCTTCTTGTGCAAGGTTTCTTGTGGACTGGCCTCCACTGTATACCAGGACACTGCCAACTAGGACTTTGGAAGTTCCACCCGGAGAGAGCCAGCAGTGGAGAGCTCTGGAGCCTTGAAGCAGGGTGCAGGATCCTGCGCAGCCAGGGTTGTATTGACCCGGGCTAGCGCGCAGGATCGTGCAGGATCATGCAGGATTTGGCAGGATTTCGCAAGACCCTGCAAAGCCTGACTGACCTGGGTTGGCGTTGACCCGGGCCAATAGACGTCCGACGAACGTCACGATCCACGGTTGCAGTCTTCTTCGGCGCGCCGGTGTCCAGGTTTGTCCACGTTCCCGCTTGGCGGGCCCTGGCGTTGGAGAAGCCACGGTGGACGGTTTCGCCATGCTCTGCCTCTCGAGGCCGTGTCCATCGAGCCCTGGGACCGCCGAGTGACGCGTCAGGACGAGAAGCCGGCCGGTCCCCTGGTGGGAGGTCGTCGCAAGGTCCAGCCGGGTCCGGCGGGGCCAGGACGGGAATAAGGAGGAGGAGGAGGAGGAGGAGGAGGAGGAGGAGGAGGAGGAGGAGGAGGAGGAGGAGGAGGAGGAGGAGGAGGAGGAGGAGGAGGAGAGAGGAGGAGGAGGAGGAGTGAGGAGGAGGAGGAGGAGGAGGAGGAGAGGAGGAGGAGGAGGAGGAGGAGGAGGAGGAGGAGGAGGAGGAGGAGGAGGAGGAGGAGGAGGAGGAGGAGAGGAGGAGGAGGAGGAGGAGGAGGAGGAGGAGGAGGAGGAGGAGGAGGAGGGGAGGACGGAGGAGGAGGAGGAGGAGGAGGAGGAGGAGGAGGAGGAGGAGGAGGAGGAGGGAGGAGGAGGAGGAGGTAGGGGAAGGGGAGGAGGAGGAGGAGGAGGAGGAGGAGGAGGAGGAGGAGGAGGCAGAGCGGTTTGGGACGGCCGCGGCGCCCGATACGTCCTGAACCGCCGGATCTCAGGGAGTTCCAAGTTGTTCCGGTCCGATCTTGTCCCGGTCCTGCCTTCGTCTTTCGGGTGTTGCAAAATGTGCCCCTGGCCCAAGGTGCTCCCCAGGATCCAACCTTTCTCCGGTCCAGTCTTCGTCTTTCGGGTGTTGCAAAACGTGCCCCTGGCCCAAGGTGCTCCCCAGGATTTCCAGGACAGCCCCCACGGCCACAGGGGCCCCTGTGGCCCTCAAGGCCTCGCGAGAGGTGCTCTGGAGGCCGTGGGGGCTTTCCTGGAAATCCTGGGGAGCACCTTAGGCCAGGGGCACCTTTAGCAACCCCCGAGTCTTACCAGGGGCCCGCCCTGAAACGATCACAGCGTCGGAGGCCCGGGGGCGAAGCGTTCCCAGGGTGGCGGCGGTTGGACAGGGTCCTCGGGGCCCGCGGGGGCTCTCGGGGCACCAACCGCGCGGCGCTCACCCGATCGGGTAGATCCAGTGAAGGAGCGGTGGGGCGTCCTGGCTTGCCGAGAGGCCCACCGAAGAATGTTCTAAGAAACTTCTGTGGTTCGCACGAAATGTTCTTAGAACCTTTCTGGCCGAGGCCGCTTCGCTCGAACCCATCGTTGTTCTCTTCAAAGAGCAGTGTTTCTGTTGTAATAAAAGCTCTCCTGTTCTAAGAATTGTCCGTGTTGTGCGTATAGGTGTGCCGGTGTGCCGGAAACGCCAGTCCTTGCTCAAGCCAGGGCGTTCCCAAGATACAGGTAATGCCAGGGGCAACGTTGTGGGGGATACGCTCAGGGAGGAACGCATCGACGCCGAATCGCCCATTCATCGCCGATGGGGGCCCGATGGCCCACCCCGCCAGGGAACGAGCGGAGTCGCCCTCGGGGGCTCATCGCCGATGCATCGGCGATGTATCGCCGATTCCTGGTCGATGCTTCCACCCCTGAGCCTGTCCCTCCGAACGTTCCCCTCGCAATGTAGGGGGAGGAGGAGGAGGAGGAGGAGGAGGAGGAGGAGGAGGAGGAGGAGGAGGAGGAGGAGGAGGATGGCGATTCAGAGATGCCCTGGGGGCCCGTCACGCGGCAGCGCCCTGGGCGATGCCCCCGCGGAGGCTCTTCGGCCGCCCCCTCCCGAAATCTTTTCTGGCGGCGGAAGCCTGCTCGTTGACCGCTGCATCCCGTGTCTTGCTCATGTCAGGGGCGGCCAGGAGGGGGGGTGAGGACCAGGGGGGGGAAGGGAAATCATGGCGGGGGCCATGGTATCTCCCAGATCTCGTGGCCCCTCTTCTTATTGCAGTGCGTTCCCTGGCCCCCCCTGGTCCGCGCACATGCCCCAGGCCATGATTTGCACCCCCCCCTCTCTTGCACATCCCCCTCTGGGACGCCCCCGAGCATACGTCGCCATCCGAACGCAGGCACCAGAGCCAAACCAAGGGGGAGGACCGCGCTCCCGGCGGCGAAAGATGTGCTGCTCTTCCCCCGCGGCTGCGGCGGCCACGGAGCTTCGGAGTTTCAGTTCCCACTGCCTGCCAGGATTCGCGTGGTGTCGATAGACGTGGCTCGGGCGATCTTGGGCCGCTCGAGAATGTGTGTTTGTGTCTTGGTATCCTATATGTTTCTATCGTTCTAACACGCGGGGCGCTCCAGGCCTGGTGCCCGACCCGACGCACGGTAGGACAGCATCGGTGAGGGAGACCTTCGCTCCTCTCAGCCCTCGTCAGTCAGTCCTACTGTTGTGAGCCGTCATGAGGGCGCCACGCCGCCAGGACAGCAGACAGGGTGCTAAGCTTGGTCGAGAGCCCCATCTGCGAGTCATCTCTTGCATGCGCGTTCGTGTTGCCGTATTGTCTCACGCCCTCCGTCTCCATTTGCGGGGCGAGGGGCCTTCATGGGCTCCTCGCCCGGACTCGACTTGACTTCTGAACCCGCCGCCCGGCGCAAAGGAGGGGTTCCAGAAGGCGCAGGACCTCGACAAGGACCCAGAGGCCCTGGAGCGGGCCATGGCGAGCCTGAACAGGTCCCGACCCCCGGCCAGCCGCAAAGCGGCCCTCGGCGCGGCCCCGGGGGGTGGGGGGGGGGCGCCACGGCCAGGGCAGCGGATCGATGGAGGACAGGGGGGGAGGAGGAGGAGGAGGAGGAGGAGGATGCGTTCGCTTCAGCGCGGGCGTTCGGCCGCGCTGGCGCCCGAGCGCGCCCCACGCGCTCGGGCACGGGTCAGATGACCCGCTGCGGACTCGCCGAGGTGCACCGCGGCGACGTCAATGCGCACGCGGGGATGTGGGGCCTCTTCCCCCCGCGCGCGCCTCAGGGCAGCGGCCCGTCCAGGCCGCCGCCGCCGCGCTCCGCGCCGTCGTCCACGACGCTGTGGTCGTCGAGCTGCACGACCGTGACGGCCACACGGCCTGCGGCGCCTGGCGCGAAGCCCTTGGCGAGCCGCGCAATCGCCAGCTTGCCCTTGGCTCCAGGCTCGCCGCAGGCACGGGCGAAGGAAGAGCTCCTCGCCGCACCTGTGGCTCCGCAGACGAGGCAGGCCAGCAGCGGCATCTCCCGTTGCAGCTGGGCCTCGACCTGCGGCTCGATCTTCACAATCACGTGCGCCAGCGCGCCCTGGGCCCTCAGCTTCCTATTGTGGTCCAGGGCGGACGTCACAATCGAGCCTGGGCATTCGCTGGCACGCTCCAGCCAGCGGCATCTGCTGCACCATCTCGCACCAGGCGGCCCACGGAGGTCGCAGCCTAGCTTGGCAGTCACTGGCTGCAACGCTGCTCGCGGGGCCGCCTTGTTGGGCTTCGCCGCGCGGTGGGTGGCGTCGTCCCCGCCCACAGCAGCCCCAACAGCTGAGACCCACATGGCCACGCCCTCGACCAGCTCCCGTGCCGACTGCAGGCGTTGTCGGTCCTCGGGCGCAATCCTCGCGCGCTCGGCCGCGCACTTCGCGGCCTGGTCAGCGATGCAGTTGCCGATCCAGTCGCGAGCGGTGATGACGCCGTCGTCGGTCACTCGGCGTCGCGGGACATGTGCAGGGACCTTTTTGAGGGTCAGGCCATGCGGCCCAATCCCCCCAAAGTCCTCGACAAGCCGCCAGAGCTCGCGCTAGAGATGGGCCCAAGCGTAGCCCCAGCGCGTGGTGATCAGCGGCCCGTGCTCCAGCACACCCTTGAACACGAAGTCGGAGTCGACGATGGCCCTGACGGGCGGCACGGCATGGCGCAGCGTGCCGATGAGCGCGGCCAGCTCGCCGCCGTTGATGTCGGCGAAGGCCTCGCACAGCGTGCCCGAGATGCCAGCGCGGAAGGCGTCCGCGTCCTCCTGCAGCACCACCGCAGCCCAGCCGACGCTTGTGTACTGCTGGAAGTCGCCCTCGTAGGCGGAGCCGTCCAGGTACACGTCGCCCGACGGCAGCATGCCGCCTACGTCTTGGCCCAGCCAGTTGAGCTCAGGAGGCCGTGGCGGCTTGATGCTGATGATGAGGAGGAGGAGGAGGAGGAGGAGGAGGGGGAGGAGGAGGAGCACCAAGGGTCGAGGAGGATGGAGGAGGAGGATCGCAGATCGAGTGAAGGAGGGGAAAGAAACGAGGATCGCAGTGCCTCCCCGCAGATCTTCGCGGAGAAGGCTGACCTTACATCGATGCCAGCCACATTTCCAGGAACATGAACGGAGCAAGAAAGGACGGAACAAGCATTTAGCAATAATGGAACACCAATAGAGCAACAGTGGTCAAGATTGGAGCAATACTGGACCAATATTGAAGCAATACTGGAGCAACATCGGGGTAATATCGGAGCAAGAATGGAGCAGTCATGGGGCACGAGTGGAGCAATAATGACGTAATATTGGAACAGCAATGGGGTACGTGTGGAGTATGTTTGGGGCAATAATAGGGCACCACAGCCACAGGAATGGAGTGATAACGACAAGCGCGTTCATTCACTAAGATGCCCCAGGACATTCAATGTTCGATATGTGTGTTTACATGTATGCCACACGACTTGAAAGCGAAGGAAACGTATGCAGCAATGATCAGAGTGAGGGGGCTGAACCAAACGGTCATTCACTGTCCCTGGGTGCGTGGCTGAAGTGGAATTCCGCGATGCGGATTCGTGTTGTTGAACATTATTAATTCTAAAGAATAATTATTGTTGGGACCCCTGGTGCACGGCCCCCCTGCGCCGCCTAGGCCGCAGCTACATTTTCATCACTTTCGTGAGGAAGCCTCAGGTAATTCGATGTGATCAAGATCCGGTTGTTTTGTTCCCCCCCGCTTTCCCTTGCAAAAAACACTATAAAATGACATTTCTTGTTCTAATATAATCAAATTTCAAGAATCCCTTGCAAAAAATAAGGTAAAGTGGACATTCGCGCGCGCAAGACGAAATCCTTCCAAAAGCTTAGTGTTCGGAACGATTTTAACATAAAAACATCAAAAAACCAATGGTTTTTCAACAAAAAAATGTCAAAATCTCATCCCGCGCGCTCTTGCGGATTCGTAGGAAACCCAACACTTTTTAAACATTTCTGTCAAACGGGCTTTTGCGAGCAACTTTTTCGAACTTCTGCGACAACGGTTGCGCACCTGCCAGGGCCATCATCCCTGTCAAATAATACCATGCGGGACACATTCGTTTTTTCTTCGCGCGCGCACGCCGTCGTCGTCGGCCGCGGGGCCCTGAATAGTAGCCACGGTCGTCCGCATGCCACGAAGTGAAGTGTCCGAACGTCATAGGGCGGGAAGCTGGGTGTGGGTGGTGGCGAAGAGTCGTTTGGAAATTTGGTAGAGCTTGAACCGGCCCCCCCACAAAGTGGGGGTATTGCCCGCCTCCTGTGAAAACCCTGGCACTGGTGAGAACACTGAGCGTTCGGGTAAAGTGATTGTTGTTGTTATTGTTGGTGTTGGTGTTGTGTTGTTGTTGTTATTGTTGTTGTTGTTGCGTCTGTTGTTGCTGGTGTTGTTGTTGTCGTCGTTGGTGTTGTTGGTGTTGATGTGGTGTTGTTGTTGGTGTTGTGTCCGTTGTTGTTGTTGTTGTTGCTGTTGTTGGTGCTGTTGTTGTTGTTGTTGGTTGTTGTTGGTGTTGTTGTTGTTGTCGTTGTCGTTGTCGTTGTTGTTGTGGTTGTTGGTGTTGTTGTTGTTGTTGTTATCGTTATCGTTGTTGTTGTTGTTGGTGTTGTTGTTGTTGTTGTTGGTGTTGTTGTTGCTGTTGTTGTTATTGGTGTTGTTGTTGTTGGTGTTGTTGTTGTTGGTGTTGTTGTTGTTGAATATTATTACTTCTAAAGAATAATTATTGTTGGGCCCCCTGGTGCACGCCCCCCTCGCCGCGCCTAGGCCGCAGCCACATTTTCATCATTTTCGTGAGGAAGTCTCAGGCAAAACGGGGGAGTCCGGATCCGGTTGTTTTGTTGACGCCCGCTTTCCCTGTCAAAAAACAATATAAAATGACATGTCTTGTTCTAACATAACCAAACTTCAAGAATCCTTTGCAAAAAATGGCACGAAGTGCACACTCGCGCGCGCAAGATGAAATCCTTCCAAAACCTTAGTTTTCGTAGCGATTTTAACATAAAAACATGAAAAACCCAATGGTTTTTTCAAAAAAAAAGTTTCAAAAATTCATCCCGCGCGCTCTTGCGGATTTCTTAGGAAACCCAGTACTTTTTCAACATTTCTGTCAAACGGGCTCTTGCGAGCAACTTTTTCACGTGCTTCGAACTTCTGCAACAACGGTTGCGCGCATGCCAGGGCCATCATCCCTGTCAAATAATACCATATGGGACACATTCGTTTTTTCTTCGCGCGCGCACGCCGAAATCTTCAAACACCATTGGGTTTCTTAAGAATTTCAGCACCGCGTATCATAAAATCGCACGAATCGCACCGTAGGTCCTCGAAAAACACGTGCACGGATTTTCCAAATTTCTACCCGCGCGCGCTGTCCGAATCCTTAAAAACAAATGGTTTTTCAACATTTACGTTACATGAGCTCGCGCGAGCTACTTTCGCACGCTCTTTCAACGGCGTTCGCGCGCCTTCTAGCGTCAGGAACATGTTACCACGAAAAACCAGTACAGGTGTCCAGTGTTGGAACAGGGGGAAAAGTCGTATACTAAGCTAGCTTACAGAAAATGTTACCACAACAAGTCACTGTACCCATGCGCCAGTGTAGTAGCCACGGTCGTCCGCAGGCCACGAAGTGAAGTGTCCGAACGTCATAGGGCGGGAAGCTGGGTGTGGGTGGTGGCGAAGAGTCGTTTGGAAATGTGGTAGAGCTTGAACCGGCCCCCCCACAAAGTGGGGGTATTGCCCGCCTCCTATGAAAACCCTGGCACTGGTGAGAACGGAGTGTCCCCACGTGCTAGTAATTGTTGTTGTTGTTGTTGTTGTTGTTGTTGTTGTTGTTGTTGTTGTTGTTGTTGTTGTTGTTTGTTGTTGTTGTTGTTGTTGTTGTTGTTGTTGTTGTTGTTGTTGTTGTTGTTGTTGTCGTCCCACCCGCGAACCCGCCCCGCGACCCACCCGCGACCCGCGACCCACCCGCGACCCACCCGACCCACCCGCGACCCACCCCGCGACCCACCCGCGACCCACCCGCGACCCACCCGCGACCCGCCCGCGACCCATCCCGAGACCCCCCCAGCGACCCACCCGCGACCCACCCGACCCACCCGCGACCCACCCGCGACCCACCGCGACCCACCCGCGACCCACCCGCGACCCACCCCGCGACCCACCCAAAATTTTCGGCGCCTGCGGCGGGTTTCTTTTGCATTCGTTCCAGGTGGAGAACCTGCGACCCACCCGCGACCCAAACCGCGCCCGCGACCCACCCGCGACCCACCGCGACCCACCCGCGACCCACCCGCGACCCACCGCGACCCACCCGCGACCCACCCGCGACCCACCCCGCGACCCACTCAAAATTTTCGGCGCCTGCGGCGGGTTTCTGTTGCATTCGTTCCAGGTGGAGAACCTGCGACCCACCCGCGACCCAAACCGCGTTCAGTGTACAAGTCCAAATGTTCGGCGCCTGCGGCGGGCTGTTTTTTTTAATCCCTTCCAAGTGGAGGCGTCGCCCGCGCCCGCGCCCTCACTCTTATCCGCAATTGCGGGGTGCTACGTATATCACATGTTTTGGTACCCGAAGTACTGACATGCTAGTGCCCCTAGATAGAGCGAACCGGCAGCAAGGATGGAGAGAAAATCACGCAATAATGAAGCAAGGATGGAGCAACCATGGGGCAATAGTAGACCATGAATGGAACAATACGGGAGTAATAATGGAAGAAGCATGTTGTAATCTTATTGCCAGATTGGAGCAGAAATGGAGCAAAGATGGAGCAATACTGGCACAACAATGGAGCACCAATGGAGCAACCATGGAGCAGCCATGGAGCAGCCATGAAGAAAGAAGTACATCATCGAATGGGCTGCATGTCGAGACCAGAAACAAAAACCTCGGATTCAAAGTGGGACGAACAATATTCAAGCCATCCAGTGCAATCACATTCACATGGGTTGGGGACGATTGGCCAGCGATGCGATGATATATAGCGGGATCTCCGACAGGACTGAGCAGAGTCCTTGAGTAACTGAAGGTCGACAAACAAATTCGCACGTGCCACGGATCATCACCAATGCTGCGGGCCAATCCAATGACAAGGCTTGATGCGTCAGTATACACAGCGCGTTGCGACGTTTTACGTTTCAACAGAACCTAGACACTCACGCTGATCCATTTGCCAATTTTGGGCAACAATGTGAACCCTTTGCCTGTGTCCTGTTGGCGTGCTTGGCAAGGCGCCTGTTTGGGCGCCTGCGATAGCGCCTCACGAGTGGCGCCTGACAGGATGCCATGCCGCGTTCAAAAACTCCATCGGCAACTTCACTGTTGATTACTCAAGTTGCGCAAAATGGTGCGTCTCATTGGTTTCCTTTTCACTACTTCGGTGAAACATGGAACAATTGCCTGATGCGGCGCCCCGATGACCAGCCTGCTTTTCTTCTAGCACAGCAATCAATCATTGAAAAGATGCCGCGGTTGGACAGATCAGAACGACTGGCGATTCAATGTGTGTTTCCCTTCAACCTTGACGTTTGGAGGGTACAGGATCTTGCTTGAATAAGGAACACTTACTTTTCAAAAGGGATTCGGTCGTTCCTTGGGTTTGCACGCGTTCCGCTACCTTTTTGGCGGCGAGCCCCCCTGGTGTTCCTTTGGACTTCGTAGACTTACTTTGGAAGAAGGGATTTATCGTTCCTTAGGTCAGGCCGAATATTGTAATTCATGCACTCCCGAGGTATCCATGAAAAGCCTTGCACAAAGCCAGCGAATTGATCGCCACTGCCCTCGGCAGCCTCGGGAGGCGCAGCCTCGGCCTCGGGCGCAGGCAGGGGCGCGGCAGCCTCGGCCACGCGGCAGTCTGCTCTCCACTTGCTTCCGCAGTCGCCTCCTCTCCAGGAGCGCCGCTCGGCGCCGTCGCTGGCGCCGCCGCTACCCCTTCGGCAGCGGCTGCAGGCGCCAGCAGTGGCGCCGGCGCCGCTGCATCTTCGGCAGAGGCTGCAGGCGCTGGCCCAGGCGCCGCGGGCGCAGGCACTGTCGCGGCTGAAGGCGCCGGCGCAGGCGGCACATCCGCTGCAACTTCGGCGGCGGCCGCAGCGGGCATCGATGCGTTTGCTCACGCCGCCGCACCGTTACCGGCGCCTGCACGCGCTGATGGCTTACCTGCAGCAGGTATTGATGCACCCATTGACGTCGCTGCGCCCCGTCGCGCCGCTTGCTTCCTCGTCGGGCGACGGCGGCTTCGACGTCTCCTGCAATATATCGCCAAGGAGGTTATCTTCGCCTCCCCCTGTTTCCTCTTCATCGTCATCTCCTTCGTCGGCTTCGTCATCGCCTGCAGCTGCGCCCCCGTCTCCTTCCCCATCATCCGTCAAGTCCTCCAATCCGCCGATCATGCCTTTAAGCTTTTGACATTGCTCATCCACCATCGACCTTCTTCCTTGCGCATGTCCGCCCACATCTTTGTTGAAATGTCTGGGTTTTTCCTCGGCTAACTCAAGGCAGCGCGCCTGCCGCGGCGCCACTGCGCGTCACGCACGCCGCCCTCTGCCCATTCACGGCGACTTCTTGGCAAGAGCACCATGGAAGAAAAGCGCGGAAGCGGCGACTGCTGCGATCTCGGAGTTCGTTGGATCGCCGATGGCACTCAGAGCATGTCCATATGGACCCCGCAAGTGGCCCGCGTCACCGCCTTCTTCGAGCATCGACATTGCAATTCTTGGTTACGAAAAGTTTGCGGATACCCTTCAGGCTCATTCTCTGCAGCATGGGCAATAGATGCATGCTCCCGATCCCCTCTTGCGATGCAGCCCACTGGAAACCGCATCGCGTAGCAGCCCCCAGTGAAAATGCGACAGACGCCAGCTTCTCCGCAGACTCCTTGAAGAATGATGTCGTCAGTGATGCCAGCATGCGTAAGTACTGTTACTCGTGGCTTGCCAAGCGCCTGACGCTGCTCAGAGGCGCACGTCGATCTCTTCATTGGGACAGGCATCAAGTGTCTCGGCTGGAACTGGCAACTATCCAGGCTTCTGGCTTCCAGGTATGGTGGCGCGCTGGCCATTTCTTATCTGGCGTTTTTGCTTGCGGCCCCAAGCAATCCTCACTGCGCGCTTTTGCGGCGTTGTTATCAATGGCCTTCTTGAGCACTGCCGCCAACGAGCCGGCATGAGGCTGGACCTCCTAGAACCAGCCGTGGAAGTTTTTGAACTTCTCTACCTTGAACGGTCAGGCACGCACGTGGCCGACGCGCGCCAGACCAGCTCACCGCTTTGACAGTAGGCTGCATGCCACTAAACTGCATGTATATACCACGCACCCATGAATGAATTGCGAAGGCTAGGCATGCACCGATGTCTTCTGACTTGAAATAAACACATGGTGCTGCCCAACAGACACGAGGCAATTCACGTGCACGCGTTCGCCTCTGGCGCTTGATCAGCCGAGCGCAAACTTGCGCGCGGCCCCCACTCGTTACCATGGCTTTACAGACAACGAATCTGCGCAAGCACAGAATGTCACGTGCGCCATCATCCCAGCATTGCGCATGCACTTGCATGGCTATATGAGCACGGTCGCATGATCCAAAACGGACGCGCCAACGCTGAGGAAAACAGTACGGCATCAGATCAGCGGGAGAATGGAGCCAGATTCCAGCAAGAAAGGAGCGAGAATTGAGCACGAGTTGGGCAATAATGGAGCAGACATGGAGCACTAATGCGGCTGGAATGAGGCAGCAGTGAAGCGAGAATGGGGCGGGCATGGGGCAATGATTGAGCAGGCGCGGAGCAAGAATGGAGTGCGCATGGAGCAAGAATGGAGCAAGAGTGGGGCAATAATGGAGTAAACCTTGGGAAAACCAGCACTGCGAATGGAACTGGGGCGACAGTAGACTGAACTGCGCATGTGTTCGCGCGGCCACTGCCATGGCCCAAGAGAATGCAAGGTTATATCGGATTCAGAATGAGAACGGAAAATGTAGCAGTAATGATTGGAGTGGGGCAAGGCTGGAGCAATACTCTCATATGGAAATCACACGGGATGCATTTTGCAATACGGTTGAGCACGCGTAACGTATTTCACATATCTGAAGATACTTTGCAGGATGCGTAACCTATTGGGCCTCGACCAGAAGTATCAGTGAATGCGACATCTGGGTTCTAGCGAAGCTAAGTCCCCCATCAACCTCCGTGGTGATGTTCCAGGGAAGCACATTGATGCCGTGGACGCCGAACTGAGAAAAGTCTCCTGGCCCCCAGGACGCCCGTCTTTTTGAACTACGGGATATGAAGGCTCGCGTTGCACGGGCCTTCCCGTGGTTCTTAGGCGAAGCCGTTTTCACATTCGAGTGTGCAACCTGCTTTTGGGAAGCCCATGCGTTGCCAACGCGCGTTGCATGTTTGACAAAGTGGCCAAAATCCTTCTTGAGTCGCGCGCCGCGTTGTTTTGAGACTTGCCCGTCGCATCACAGATCACCGCCAAGAGTTCGAACGTGGATTAAAACCGTCCAACCCAGGTGTGGGACGGAACCAACTGAGAAGAGTGTTTCCCCAATGGTTTGTCTGTTGAATCGGGTGCGCTCATCTTCATTGCAACCAACAGTGAACTCTGGCATGCTCTCGGCCAGTGCTGCATGTCGCTTCGAGCACTGGCCCGTGGCTCTTTCCCGCGCTGGTCCGGCTCGAGGCCTGGCTGAGCACGGGACGTTCACAAGTTGGAAGATGCGCGACTTGTTGCGCTGATTTCTGCGGCCGAATCTCTGCTCGGCACGGTATATTACTCAACAAGTGAAGGGGGGGGGAAATGAGGCTTCTCTCGTGGAGTCCCTAGGAAGCCGCCACCCGCTGCACAAGCGGGCACTTCCCTTGGCATGACCCTGCACGCGTGCAGCCGTGCGCTGTAAAAAGCTGGCGTGCGCGCTCTGCGGCCCGCCTTGGTGGCCCTCTGTCGGGAGGGCGAGGGCCGTGGCCTTTATGTTCGCGAAGAGCTGCCGTCGGGGCTCGATCGGTCGAGTCGACCGATTGAGCCCCGACGGCAGCTCTTACAATTTACGCTTCTATTCTCGCTTCCGCGACAGCTTCTCTTACAATTTACGCTTCTCTGTTCCTTACAATTTACGGCAGCTCTTACGATTGAGCCCCGACGAGCCCCTCTTCTCGCTTCTCAATTTACGCATCGCATCGACCGGGTCGATGCAATGCGTAAATTGAGACGCGAGACGAAATCGGCGTCAGTTCCCCCAGAAGACAGCCACCCAACAGAGGAGGGAGCAAAAGGGCTCATATGACTGGGGTATCAAGTCTCGCTCCCCCGGAGTTCGGGCCACCTCATCAACGAATATTGCAGATGAGGCAGAATGCGATAATGAGTTATCACCGGGCGGGACGAGTACGGAGGAAGAGGAAGACGAGGACGACGACGACGAGAAGAAAAAGGAGGAGGAGGAGGAGGAGGCGGAGGAGGAGGAGAAGAAGGGAGACTGGGAGGAGCAGGGGCATATTCAAAATATGATTGTAATATGTAAACATGATATGTTTTTTTCATTCGGATAACATGTAATATTTTGATGTTATTATTAATGTTTAAATTACCGTACTATCAGCTACAACAGTAGCACCAATGCACCAGCAAATTGTATATATGATTGATGTCTAAATTAGTGTATTATTAGCCGGCCACTGCAGGAGCAGGGGGAGGAGCAGGCGGAGCTGGCAGAGCACGAGGGCGAGGAGGAATTCGGGAGGGCGAGGAGCCGGGGAAGACGAGGGGAGCGGGGAGGAGCAGCGTGCGGCAGAGGAGGGGGAGGAGGAGGAAGAGGAGGAAGAAGAACAGAGGGAGGAGGCAGGAGGAGGAGGAGGAGGAGGAGGAGGAGGAGGAGGAGGGGGAGGAGGAGGAGGGGGAAGAGGAGGGGGGAGGGAGGGAGGGAGGAGGCAGGATCCCCTCCCAGCGTGGGGGGCGCGCTCTGGCGCCGGCGCTCCCCCCCCCCCCCCCCGGGCCGCGCCGCGGGGCCCGGCCGGCCGCGCGAGGGGCTGCGTGGCGAAGGCGGGACCGGGCAGACGGGAAGTCGGGCACACACATAGAGACACACAAATAGAAAGATGCCCCATAGTTTCCCATATTTTCTGGGTTTGTGTCTTCCCCCACTTCCCATATTTTCCCATGCTTTCTGGAGAATCGAAGATTCTAATTGTGTCTGTGTGTTTTTTCCTTCCTGAAGATCTGGGAAGTGGGGACGACGACAGCAACCCCGAAAATGTTGGAAACGATAGGGAACGCCGTGATCTGTGTGCATTCACCCTGACCTTCCGGGAGGGCAAAAAATAGCACCCGACTTAAAAACCTATCCCGAGGCTATTCTACGTCTTGGCTTTGGGCCGTTTCGCTCAGTTGTTTAGGTTTTTGGGCCTCCAGTGCTAAAACATAGCTCTCTGGAAGGTCAGGGGAAAGGGGGGGACTGGGAAAGGGGGGGGTACGAAATTTGCTGCACGCAGCTGGTTTCGGCCTCACCGAGGGGCCCATCCCTCGACACAGAAGCCGCCTCCGGCGCCGGGAAAAGCAGCCACGTGAGCCGATTCTCACCCCCCCCCTTTGCTATCCCCCCCCCCTTTCGCCCGACCCGAGAAAGGGGGCACGGGCCCAACCTGCAGGGCTCGTTTCTCAGGGGCGACAAGAGGACGCACACGCACAGGAATCCACACTGGTTTCGAGAATACGCATTGCGCAAATGTTCGTATAACGCGGCCGGTCTCGCGGATCGAAGGGCCGTGTCCATGTACATAGTTAGGCGCGTACGTCCTTTGTGGGCTCCCTAGTTTCGATTCCTCCGGTTCGATTTGATTCGGTTCAGGAGGGGGAAAGACACACTGACACAGTTCATCGTCGATTCCCCAGAAGATCTGGAAAATGTAGGAAGTGGGGGGGAAGAGAGAAACCCAGAGGATATGGGAAAGTATGGGGAATCTGGTTATTTATGTCTATTTAGTTGTGTGTCCCAGTTCCCCTTCATCGGTGTCGATGGATTCCGATTCCGGTTCGATTCGGCTTTGGATTCCGATTTGGGCTCCGTCCGATTCGTCAGTGGACGCGCACACTTGCCTGCCGATTTCCGCCGATCCGGATTTTCCTGACTCGGCTGCCGATTTCCGCCGATCCGATTCATGTCGACTTCCGATCCGACTTGTCGATTCGATTCTGGGCTCTCTTGCGCATCCCCTTCCTCGAAGAAAATCTTGGCCTCACAGATGGGGTCGGATTGCACGGGATCGGCGGATCGCGCCGCATCACCCGTGCATCGCCGATGCACCGCAGGTGCACTGCCGATGCGGCTCGATGTGGAGCCCGATCTTCTTCACGCCGGCGTCGCCGATGCATCGGCCGTACGTCGCCGATGCGGCGCAACCCTCCGACCCCATTTAGGAGGCCTCTAAACCAAATGAGAGCGTAAACACACATTCTCGGATGTCCGCGCGGATTCCTTGGATCGGCGCTGGGCCCCAAGGACGATGCCGCCGGCGCCGCCCCTGGCGCGCTCCGCGCGCCATGGAGGGGGGTCCAGCGCCGATCCCAGAAATTCGCGCGGCCCTCCGAGAATGCATGCTTACAGTCGAGGCGCATTGGCAGGTCGACCCTGCCAAATCAAGGGTGCTCTTGCGTCCTGTGTTAGGCGACCCATGCCTTCTACATTCCTGTGGCAATGTGCCCTCGAAGGGTCGTGTGTCCTCTCGCGTGTCCTCTTTAATTTACCCCGACTGTATGCTTGTGTGTTGTTCCTCTACTGCCCCGCCCTTCGGGGCGAGGGGCAGACTAGGGGCGGAGACGCGGACGAGGACGAGGACCAGGAGATGCGGGGGGGGGGGCGGGATGGGGCGGGCGAGGAAGAACAGGGGAACGAAGAATTACAAAAACATGAAAACTCGGAGGTCCGCGCGGGTTTCTCGGATCCGCGCTGCACCCCCTGGCGGCGCCTCCGGCGCCGCCCCTGGCGCGCTCCGCGCGCCAGGGAGGGGGCCCAGCGCGGACCCCCGAGAAGTCCGCGTGGACCTCCGGGTTGTTATGTTCATGTCATGCTCCCGTCCCCTACAGGTAGGAGATGCGGGGGGGGGGGGGGGGGGGGCGGGATGGGGCGGGCGAGGAAGAATAGGGGAACGAAGAATGACAAAAACATATACTCACCTCCGGGTTGTAATGATCATGTCATCCTCCCGTCCCCTACAGCTGGGAGAGGGCTGCCACGGAGGGGCGCCCCCTCCCCGCGAGACGCCTCCCCGAAGGAGGCGCGGCAGGGGCACTTCCCGAGCGGCAGACTCACGAAGGCCCGCGCTCGCCCTGCTCGCCGAGTGCCCCGGGGGAGAGGGAGGACACCCGGAAGCTCATAGATTGCCCGCCTCCTCCTCCTCCTCCTCCTCCTCTTCCTCCTCCTCCTCCTCCTCCTCCTCCTCCTCCGTAGCCATTTTGGCTCAAGATGCCTTTCGTGCGGGCGGAGCCCGCATTGGCCGAACTGGATACCGCTAGTCCGCGGCAGTGCCAGGGTGCTTGCGCCCGACATCCTCTCTGCGAGGGCTGGTCCGCCCCAGTCCATCGCCTGCCCCCTTCACTGGGAGAGCAGCCTTCCTCGCATCAGCAATGGGAGGCGGCGGCAAGAAGGGCGGCGGTCGCTCGGCTCCAGCGGCAGGGGCCAAGACGACGTACATCACATGCACTTCCTGCAGATTCCGCTGGAATTTCAAGAACAACCACTGGTGCTACCAGTGCGGAGGCGCCATGGTGCCGAGCCCTTCGGAGGACAAGCGTCCCCGCGGCCAGTGGGTTTGGGGCCCACCGCAGGCGGTCGCAACGCCTCCTCCTGAGGCAGAGCCAGCGGCAGATGCCCCTGCGGCTCCTCCCTGGGCTCAAGCAGGAGGCAAGGGCGCCAAGGGACCACCTTTGCCCCGGCCTGCGCCGAAGGCCCAGGCTGTCCAGCGTCGGCCATGGGTCTACCAGCAGGCGGGCTGGGTTCCTCATGGTGGCCGCGAAGGGCAGCAGCAGCAGCAGCAGCCTGCCCAGGCCGCCGACCCCTTCGAGTTCTTCGAGAAGGAGCTTGGCTCGGACTGCGACGAGCTTCTCAGGCTCAAGGCGGCGGTGCAGGCCAAGAAGGAGGCACAGGCAGCTGCTGCAGGCGCGTGTGCCCCGCAGAAGGCGCCACTCCTTGAGGAGGAAGTACGGGCCAAAGGCGTGGCTTGCAGGAGGGCGCTGGCATGGCTTGAGACCTGCTCGGCCCGCGCTCTGGAGGGCCAGCAGTGGCTTGCCGACGCCCAGGCCGCAGAGGACGAGGCGGCCGCCAGCGCGCATGCGGCGCAGCAGGACTGGGAGGCGGCCTGCGCCAAGCAGGTCAAGGCCTCGGCGCCGCCGTCAGCGGCGCCACCCTCTTCTTCGGCGATCAATCTTTCGACGCTCGTCGACGAGGGCTCGCTTCAGATCGTGGACGGGCCGCTGTTCGATCTCTCGGGCCTGGAGCTCGACGAGCAGGCACGCGTGGACTGGGAGCGCATCAAGCAGGAGCTGGCCGACAGCGTCCAGACCAAGGTCCAGGAAGTCCTCGGACCCTCGGCGCAGCGCATCCTGGAGCTTCGTGAGGAGGCTCGCAAGCTGCGCGCCAGGGAGGAGGCCAAGCGCAGGCGCGTGGACGGCAGCGATGCGGCTGGCTCTGCTTCTGGCCCCGCTGCTGCTGCTGCAACTGACGGGGCTGGGCCTGCTGGCGCCGCTGCGGCAACAGGTGCTCCAGCTGGGGCCGAGGCCATGCGCGCTGCTGCCAGAGCCAAGGCCAAGTCGGCCCAGGATGAGTTCTACGCTCAGCAGGAGGCCGCTTCCACCTCCGCAGAGGCCGCTCCTGGCGCTCCTGGCAGCGCCCCCTCCCCTGCAGCATCAGGGGATCCGTCCACAGCCTAACGCAGGTCGAGGGGCGCCGCGCCGAGTTTTGTCGGCATGCTGTTTCGGCGGGCGCCCCTGGCCCTACCCAGTCGATTTCTTCCTCGACTCGGATGAGGAGCGCGCTTTTGGAAGCGAGACAACTACAGCACCGTTGGAGGTGAGCAGTTCGCCGACTGCGGCTCCTGGCTCGGCGTCGCGGGCACCGCAGGCAAGACGTTCGTCGCGTCCGGCGCCGCGCGGGGCTACGCCATCCCCGAGTGCGAGGATTTCGGCCACTCGCACTTCTTCGGGCGCATCGGGTCAAGCCTCGCTGACGGGTGCGCTTGGCGGGCTGGCGTATGCTGCCCTTAATGACAGCCCTCCCCCGAGGGCTGCGCCTCGCGCATCTACGGGACCGCAGGCCTCTGTCCCTTCCGTTACGACGGCGCACCTGCACGACGCCGAGGTTGATCCGTTCGAGGATCTGGAGTTTGAGGAGGTCAACGAGCGTTTCCACCAGGACTCGCCGTTCGAGGCAGAGGTTGGCCCCTCGCCGCCTGGCGTCACCGCCAGGCCCTCTGAGGCCAGGGCGGACCAGGCTGCCTCTTGCAGCGGCCCTACGTGCCTCGAGGCTGACCTCAGCGCACCAGCAGCGCAGGCTTTGGCCGCCCCAGCCCCCACCAAGCTCATATCCGACGAGAAAGATGTTGTTCGATCCTTTACGGTAACATCACTGAGTGGGGGGCTCAAGCTCAGCGTTATGTCAACACAGCCCCTTACTCTGTGTTTTGTCTGGTGGAGACTCATGTCACCGCCGCCACGTTCCACTCCAAGACGGAGATCGAACTGGACAAAGACGGTTGGAAGGTCTGCGCCACAGGGAGCACTCCAACAGGACGAGGAGGTTCCTCGGGCGGTGAATGGGTCATGGCCAAGAAGCATCTGGCTACCACCTCGCTGCAGGCCATTCGGCAATATGCACAAGCTGCACGCCAACCTGATCCTATGCGCGGGTTCGCCGCCATGATCTTGCATTTGTCCTCGGGCAACCTGGTCTTGGTATCAGTTTATTTTTTTCCAGGATTGGGAGCTTCTGGCAGAAATCGTCAAGTACTGGTTGCGTTAGCTTCTTTCCTTCATGGGCTTGCAGACCCTTGGTTGGTTATCGGCGACTGGAATATTTCACCAACTTCCTTGGAAGGATCTGGCTGGCCTGATAGAATTGGGGGCACACTCATTCTACCTGCTGACGTCAGCACCACGTGCGATAAAGGAGTTGGGGGGCTCTCCCATTGATTTCGCAATGGCCAAGAACGGAACATCCTCCAGATACCGAGTTCGGTCGCAGCCACAGGTCCCGTGGAAGACGCATTGTGCACTGCAGGTTGACGCCCGCGGTGGCATGCGCAGATGGTGGCACCAGAAACTTTTGTTACCTGAACCGTTTCCAAAGGTAGCCAGACCCAAGCTCGCGTCGGACCCCAGCAGCAAGAGGTCTATACTTCGAGCCCAACGGCAAGAGCAAGAACGGGCACGCGTACCACCCGATCTGCTGGAAGACTACGATGCACTACACCCTTCAAGGAGCACTGTGGATCCTGGGCCCCAGGTCTCTTTTCACATACCTTCAGACCTGTGGGAGGAGCAGCCCTCCATGGAGAGGCTCAGCTCTCAATGTTGCAGCGTGGTCGAGTCTGAGTTGTTGGGCCATATCAACGCACTTGGCCTTGGTGCCGTCACCAGGCAGTACGCGCGGTGGTCCTCAGGAGTGGAAGGTGCTTTCGTACTTCAGCACCAGCCCAACCTTCGACAGCGGGCTCCACGCGCAGCTGGATTTTTTACAATGGATGCAGACCAAAGCTACCCCAGGGCGAGTGCACATGACAGATGGAGCTGGAGAATGGTGGGGAACTGTTCTCACCTTAGTTCAAAGAACCATGGCTCTTCTACGACATGGCAAGGATCCTCGCCAGATAGCGATTTGTACCGCAGCTCTTGGTCGCTACACCAACGACGCTAGCAGATTCGACCCATCTGATTTCTTTGGTCCAGGCTCTGAGGGCACCGCTAATCAGCAGCGGTGGATTTCTTGGTCGCGCGCATTCGCCAGCGCCACCGAGATGGAGCGCGACGATCTTGCCTACTTAATTGAGAAGCTGGCCTGTCGTTCTCAGGCAAGATGCTTGACCTTGAGGCGGCATTCGTTCATCCGTTGGGCCAAGGGAGTTTGGACATCCAAGCCAGGCCTTCTCCACTCATTGGTGAAGGAACCCAAGGCGGTCTCTTCCGACCCCTTAGTGGATGGGCGAGTCGTTGGAGACCCAACTGTCAGAATGGAACACACCAGATCCACCTGGGAGAGACTCTGGCACGACCCAGTCGACTCTCAGGCCGACATCCTCGCCATGTTCAAGCGCCTGCACGCGCAGAGCCGCGAGGAAGAGCTGGATCCAGTCAGCATCGAGCAGGTGGACAACGTCATCAGGGTTTTAGGCACCAAGGCATGCGGAGTTGACTCCATCACACCTCTGGATATCCAGCGGCTTCCACTCGAAGGTCGGTGTGATTACTGCAGGCTTCTCAACAGCATTGAAGAACATGGAGTGTGGCCTGCTCAGATCTTGGCATCTATTGGAGCATTATTACCCAAACCCAAAGGAGGAGAGAGGGTCATTGGATTACTTCCAGAGACGGCGAAGATTTGGTCCCGCGTGAGAGCAGGCGTCACGTCCACATGGACTAAGGAGCTCTCTGATTTCTGGGACACTGCAGTGGCGGGCAGCAGCTCGCTTCGAGCAGGTCTCTTGCGAGCGCTGCTCGATGAATCCGCAGTGGCGCTTGGCATCTCGGCGGCGACCCTACTCCTGGACTTCGAGAAGTTCTACGACTCGTTGTCCTGGATCCTCATCGGCCAGGCTGCACTCGATCTCAAGTTCCCAGCGATTGTGGTGCTACTGGAGCTGGAGATGTGTGCTGGGCCGCGTTTCTTGCGTGGCTCCCTTGGCGTTACAGACGCCATCTACGCCACCAGGCCACTGGTTGCAGGATCCCCGCATGGGGTAAGGATGGCCAAGTTGTTTTTACATCCGTTGATGGAGGCGGCACGTCGCAGAGCGAGTTTCAGCACCTTCTGGACATTCATCGACGACACTGTTGCCCGCGCAGAGGGCACGCAGGCCAAGGTCCAGACAGAGACCCTTCACGCCACGGTCACTCTTGCCGACCTCGCCAAGCAATTCCGTCTCAAGCTTTCGGACAAGTCTGTACTCATTGCCACCGTTCCGCAGGACGGGAGGAGGACAGCCGCTCAATTGCAGAAGCGAGGTATCCCTGTTCGGTTCGGCCTTCACGGCACGGATCTTGGCATTGATGCGGCTGCTGGCAAACGGCGCACAGTCACTAAGGCCAGAATGAGGTTGATCGCCAGCAAAAGGAGGGCGGCTCGCATTGCCCGCA
Source organism: Prorocentrum cordatum (assembly GCA_963575745.1). Classification (NCBI taxonomy): domain Eukaryota; class Dinophyceae; order Prorocentrales; family Prorocentraceae; genus Prorocentrum; species Prorocentrum cordatum. Next base: position 129,771 of record CAUYUJ010017300.1, read on the forward strand.
TACGCAGACATGCTCCTCTACGGCTCGAAGCTCAAGGTCTTTGGACCACAGGCGCAGCTCCTCGAGGCTCCTACGGATACCAGGCCCACGGCATGTCGCCGTCCAACGTCCTCGCCGTCAGGCGGCAGGCAGCCGTGGCGGGAGCTGGGCCCATGAAGGGCAGGTGTCTTACGACAACACTGGCGGTCCTTTACGGTCTCAAGGATCCAGCCCTGGAGTTACGTCGAGGCCTTCTTTCAGAATTTCTCTGTCTCTGGAAGACCGACACCAGCATTCACCACCGAGTTGAAAATGCTTGGACTGTCATTCATCGGCGGCTTCTCGCAGTTGGCGCCAGCAAGAGATGGAGACTGGTCAAAGGACCTATTGGAGCTGTTATTGCGACCCTGCTTGACGCGGGATGGGAAGTACCCTCGGTTCTACGTTGGAGGAGACCTACTGTCGGAGGAATCGAGGAGTGGCTGATTCCAACTGCACGTCGTGCAGGCTACGACCCCACTGGGTTCGACATCTCCGAGCTGCTGGACGACATGGTCACTGATTTTCGCGCTCAGCTTTGGAGCAATGCTTCGAAGCACATGGCAGGGGATGGCCTGGCTGAGGGAGCTGACCTCTATGGGGCCAGGCTGGAGCTCAGCCACTTCGCCAAGAGGGGGGAGCTCGACCTGTTCGGCCTCAATTTGTGCGTGGTCACGGGCGCCCAGTGGACGATGGACAGGCAGCACCCTCTGAGCGATCCCGCTGACCGCCTGTGTCCGCGATGCCAGCAGGAGGAAGAAACTCTTGCGCATCGCATTTGGCGTTGCCCCTGCAATAAAGATCACAGTGATTTCACGTCTACTGATCATTTGATTCCGCAAGCGTTAGCGTCTGTTGAATCTGAACCAAGCCTTTGGCTGAGAGGTGTTCCGCCTACCCGTGTCACCCACCCTGTTTCCAGGGAGCCGTTGGAGAGCCTGAGCAGAGCCCAACTAGGTGAGGTCCCTCTTGGAGCCTGCTCTAGAGACCCTGGCAGCAGCCCGTTGATCGGCTTCGGGGACGGATCTGGAGGACGCTTTTCGTCCGACCCTCGTCGCCGTCGGTGTGGCTCCGCTGTTGTAGTGGTCAGGGACGCGCGACCTGGGGAAGGACCGTTGCGTTGGGCCGTCTTGGGGGGCATCTCCGAGATTTTGCGAGGCCCCTCGCAAACGGTGCCCAGGTCGGAGCTGCAGGCGTTTGCACTCCTTCTGGAAAGCACCACAGGTCCTGTCCATTTTGTGACTGACCACAAGCCTCTCATGACGGGGTGGAGTCGGGGCCGACCTTGGAGTTTGGGGGGGAGGAACAGCGATTTGTGGCTGCGAATTCGTTGCGCCATCGATGACAGAGGCCCAGGGCATGTCTCGGTCGAATGGACGCCCTCGCACCTGTCCCCTGACGACTCCTCCCTCTCCCATCACGAAGTTTTTCTTGCCAGCGGTAATCAGTTAGCCGACGAAGCGGCTTCTGAAGCCGCAGAGCGCTCCTGGACCTTGGCCGCCCAGACCGTCCCCGCCACAGACGCCCGGGACCTCACTGCTGCCCTGGTGCGTCGAAGGGCTCGGCGGGCTCTGGCGGACGCCTCTTCGGCGGATCCCAAGCGGTCCAAGGCCCCGACGGAGGTCGAGCGGCCCAGGCCGAAGACCGCCGAGACCCGACGCCTCGAGCACGCTGCCAGGGCCAGCTCTCATAGGTTTATACCAGTCGGGTCCCGTTTCAGGTGCCAACTGTGCTCTGTTCTTTCGTCCCGACAGGGCCTCTTAGAGGCCCTGAAGACGGAGTGTTTTTCGCCGCTGGTCGTCCCTCCTGGATTTCCTCGGGACGTGGTGGCCGCGGCTCGTGGTGGCGTCGCTGTTGGTGGGCTGGAGCTCGACCCCTCCCACCGTCTGGGATTCTGGGACCTGCATTCTTTGCATTTTTGTTTTAGATGTGGTCGGACCGCGACCGTTGACGGTCGCCATTTGGCCGAAGGTTGCGGGCCCCCCTCTCGCAAAGGCCGTGAGAATCTCGGCCGAATTAAACGCGGGCTGTTTCCGAGCTATGCGGGGCCTTCTAAGGCCTCGCAAGCGATTTCGCATGCGAGGTTAGTGGACGCGTGCGTCGCCGGGGAGACAGCACAGCGTGCCAGGAGGGCAAGCCCTGTACCCTCCCACGCGCCCTCTTCCCCTTGCGGGGAGGAGGAGGCGCTGGGGGTGGCTGCTACGGAGTAGCCACCTTGGGTGCAGGTGCTTGGCCTCCTCCCTCTGTTTTCCCCTCCTCCTTTTTTTAGCACGCTGTGCTGCGCAAAAGGTCCAAAAAGGTCCTCCTCCTCCTCCTCCTCCTCCTCCTCCTCTTCCTCCTCTCGCCAATCGTCCTCCTGCTCCTCCTTCTCCTTCCTCCTCTGCCCGGACTGTTTTGAAGGTCGGGGACGACGTCGGGGTGGTGTGGTGTACACTTTTTCCCGCTTTCCCCGGGAAGCAAAGAAGCACGTATACACCAGGGCCCCGTATACACCAGGATCCGCTTTCTTGGGAGAGCTTCAGTGCAGGGCCGGAAAACGCGTTTGTGTGTATAGAGTTTGGTTCCCTACGGTCCTGCGCCCTGGCCCTTGCGCGCGGCAGTCGACGCTGCGGGTTCGGCCACGCCAGTCTTGCACAGGGCCTTTGGTTCGTTCGCGCACTCGTTCACTGCAGCATTCGGTCAGCTGGGATTGCCGGCACGATCCAGCTAAGGGTGCTTTGGGCGTCGCGTAATGGGGGGGTCATAAATAGGGGGGTGGTGAGGGTGGTCCGAAAAGGTACCCAAACGGTACCTAAACGAGCCCCCGGGGGCTCCAGAGAGGCCCGAAAGGGGCACGAAAGGGGACCGTTTCTGACCCCCCCATTTGTGACCCCCCCATTAAGCCACGCCCAAGTGCTGGCGACTGGATAGCATCACGGGCGCGCGTCACACCAGCGAGAAGTATGTCAGGATCCCAGAGAGGGCTTGCTCGGGCTTCGGCGCGCCAGCGGCCACCCAACTAACGTACCGACTTGCTCGGCAAGCCAGTACGTTGGTTTCGTGCCTCTGGACACGTGCACGGCTGGCGTTCTTGCAGCCGTTCGTCGCTCCGCACGCGCAAGATCAAAATACAGGTTTGGGCAAGACGTGGTCGCCTTGCTTGTGGGCCGCCTCCTGAGACCTCCCGCGTTCACTGTAGGCTTGTGCAGCTGCAGCGCGGGCGGCCGCGGTCAAGAGTGGAGAACCCGAACGCCATTGGGAACCATAAGACCCTGGACCGCTTGTGAAGGGCGTGGGCAGCGGAGATCCTTCGAGATTGATTGGTGTTTCGAAGATGGGGCCCTGAAGGATGGGGCCCTGAGGATCGGCTGCGTCCCAGGGCCCCACACTTTGAGGTGGTGGGGCCTAGGGCACAGCCGTTTTGGCAGGAGCTTGGCATTCGGTGGCGCGCCAGTGGGGGAGAGAAGGAGGGGGCGGGCGTTGTGAGAAGGCCCTGCAAGCTCTGGTCTTGTGAGAAGCTTCCCAAGCCTTCTCCGAAGCCACGCAGGGTTTCTCAGAAGGCAGGAGAGCTTTTGAAGAAGCCTGGCAGCCTTCTGAGAAGGCTTGCCCCCTCTCTAGGGGAACAAACAGCGACATAAGCATAAAAACTCGGAGGTCCGCGCGGATTTCTCGGATCGGCGCTGGACCCCCCTCCCTGGCGCGCGGAGCGCGCCAGGGGCGGCGCTGGAGGCGCCGCCGGGGGGCCCCAGCGCCGATCCGAGAAATTCGCGCGGACCTCCGAGTGTTTTTGTTTATGTCACTTCTTCTTCTCCTACTCTCCTCTCCCCCCGTCGGCGCGCCGCCAAGGCGGTGCATTTGGCTGGTGGGTTGGCTCCCATGTGGCCACACCTTGGGCACTCGCGGGTCGAGGACCTTCCTCGCATGCTGGCTACGCAGCCTACCACCTCCATCTCCTCCTCCTGCTCCTCCTGCTCCTGCTCCTTCTCCTGCTCCTCCTCCTCCTCTTCCTCCTCCTCCTGCTCCTCCTCCTCCTCCTGATCATCCTGCTCCACCTCCATCTCCTCCTCCTCCTGCTCCTCCTGCTCCTCCTCCTCCTGCTCCTCCTGCTCCTCCTCCTCCTCCTGCTCCTCCTCCTCCTCCTCCTCCTGGCGACCTGCGGTGCAGGTGGCCTCGGCATGTGGCCAGCGCGTTTGTCCCTCCTCCCCGTCCTCCTCCCACCCCCGCCGGCCCGTCTCTCTCTCTCTCTCTCTCTGTCATCCCTGTCCTTTTCTACGCGTTGACCTCAAACTCGTGGCACCACCAGACGTGTTGGTAGGGCCAGCCTGGTGTTTGGCTTGAGATGAAGAAGCCGTGCGTGTTACTGAAGACTGGGCTGCTTGAAGAATGAAATGGGTGAGGGCGAATGATTCTCAAAATGTCGCTCTCGACCTGGTTCCACGCGTAGTAATTTTTCAAATCCCCAAACACTTGCAGTGACATGGGGCGGCTTCTTTTCAAATTCGATTCTCGCCTTGCCCACCCCGTGCACAAATTGTTCCAAAGTTTCCAGCCGCCACGGGGTGGGGGGCGGTTCCTGTTGAAAATGGGGACATCGCTTAATTGCATAATTCCTCCAGCGTTGTCCAGGACGTGCAAGTGCGCAGTCGTGCAACAGCTTCGCGAATGGAGGACAGTTCTTTGTAAAGTGGGTTATCGCTTGAGGTGTCCTCAGAACGTACGCCCATACGTCCAACATTGCGCAACATCTACACCGATGGAAGTTGGTGTCCTTTCAAAAGGGGGGATTCCGTTGGACCTTTTTTTCGAATTATATGATCGTGCCTCTTGGCACGCAGCACAGCTAGAAGGATGGAGGGTGGCCCCTCTTCAAAGCCGGGTCCTCGCGTGAATGACGGGCCACTGGGGTGTTCGTCTTTCTTCTAGCGGCCGCCTCCATGAACCGAAGAATATGTTTCCAGAGCTTGCGACAAAGGGGCATGGGACGAGAGGGCGCGTGTTCGGTTCATTGTGGTCCTCATCATCCTCCTCTTCCCTCTGCTGCTCCTCCCCCCCCATCCCTCCCTCTGAGTTCTCCCCAGCGGCCCAATAGTTGGGACTGCCCTTCACACGATACAGTCGGCTCGCGTCTTGAGCCCTGTCTTGTCGGGTCGCTTCCTGATTGACGCGGCTCCTCCGTCCCTCTCTCGTCTGCTCTTTGCCTTTTTCTGTTCCAGGTCAACCCGCCGATTGAGAATGGGCGCGATGACTATCCGAGCCGCATCCCGATACAAATTCGTCATTAATTTCCTCGCCTCGTCCCTCCCCCATCCTCCATCCTCATCCTCCCTCCCTTCTGTGTTTAAGTATCTCCTCCGTTCCGCACCCCCAGTCGTGTCGATAAGGTAGGCTGGGCGTTTCAGCTGAGGCCTCCTACTACACATGACCCTGAACCTTGAAATTTGCAACAGCTTCAAACGTGGAGGGCGGGACCTTTTTCAAACACGTGGGTCTCGTCTCGCCCGAGCGCCGCACATCTTCGTTGCAAAAGCTAGCAGGAGCTTCACGGATGGAGCACAGGCCGTTGTCAAAGTGGGGCTCTCGCCTCAGAGCCTTGCGCATTCCCTTTCACAAACTGCGACAGCTTTCGGCGGAGGGCGGCTCTTCTTCAAAATGCGATGCTCGCCCTCGCGCCGCGCACGTTCGTTTCGAATTGTTGCGACAGCCTCAGGGATGGGTTCAAGGGAGGAAAAACCACCCGGACCTGACAAGTGACGCTTACTAAACGGCCTTGGGCGTTTACTGAACAGCCCTGCCCTGTTCGATTCCATCAGTGGGGGCGTTTAGTAAACGGCTTCGCGTGTCGGGGTGTTTATTAGGGACTGCTTTTTTTAGGGGCCGGCGATAACCTGGGTTATCGGGCTTGCCCCACCTCCCCCTCCCCCTTCCAGGATAACCATGCCGGTTGCGCAGGTCTGGGGTAGGGGGGCGCGGGCACATGCAGGGTTGCCCACAGCGCGAAGGTTAGGTTATCGGCTGGCCCCCTCCTCCCCTCCCCCCCCCCGGATAACCCGGGCTATCGCCGATTAAAAAAAGAGGGTCTCTTATTGGGGTGGATATTCGCCCTCTGTGGATGTGGCTCTTTGTCTAACTGGGGCGCTCGCCTTTGCCCCCGCTCGCATCCGTCTGGAAGCTTGCAGCCGATTTGGGCATGGAGGGCCGCTCCTTTTCAAAGAGGGCTTCTCTCCTCGGCGCCTCGCGCCTTCGCCTGGACATGTGCAAACTGTTGCGCAAATCGTTCTCAGCGTGTCTTATCGCTGGAGGTTCCAGCTTTTTTTTCCTCGGAGACCCGAAACGTCAACACGGGCACAGTCGGGGTGTTGACGAAGGAAACCTTTTTCGTTGGGGAGGGGCTCCGTGCTCCCTGATTGTTTTGCAGCTTGCCTTTGGTTATTCCTTAGGTAGTCCATGGGAAAGAAAAGTTCATCTTATGAGAAAGAGGGGCTTCGTCCTTTACTTCCAGGGTCCGGCTTGAATAAGGAGCACTCACGTTTCAATAGGGGCTCGGTCGTTCCTTTGGTTTGCACGCGTTCCGTTTCCTTCTTGTCGGCGAGCCCCCCTGGTGTTCCTTCGGACTTCCTACACATGATTAATTTCCTAGTATTCGAAAGTTCTTTGATTGTGTGGGGCCAAAATCTTTTAATTTCTAACTGTTCTATCCTGGGCCTCTTCCTGGCCACTAGGGGGCCCGGAACAGTTAGAAACGAGCACAATTAGAAATGAGCACGATTAGAAATCAACGACGTATAGACTTACTTGGGCGGACCTTGTAGCACTTCCACGCAGCACGAGGGCAGCACCCTCGTGCGGCGTGGAAGTGCTCCCAGGTAGCTCCTTGGAGCACTAAGTGATGGGCCTGTTCTCCACCACCACCACCCTAAGTTGGAAGGGGAGGGGGTCTTCCTCCTCCTCCGCCTCCTCCTCCTCCTCTTCCCCCCCTCCAACTTATGGTGGTGGTGGTGGAAAACAGGCTCATCAAAGGGGGGCTGTCGCATAAGAAGCCGGCACGCAGGACTACGCCAGCCCCTCTCCAAGGCCCCCCGGGCAGCCGTCCTCGCAGCAGGCTGTTTGAGCTCGCAGCGTGTCCCGAGAGAGCGGTGTCCTACTCGTTCCCAAGGCGCGTGCAGGGAGCTTTTTTCCGCAGCTCCTTCGAAGCTCCCTGGGGGCTCGTGCGAAGCTCTTGCCTCGAGCTTGCAAGCTCCCCAGGCAGGCTTCCCAGCGTCCTTGCAAGGGTCCCCCATAGGCATTTCACGCGCTTTGGCCTGCGCTGCTATCCGGGTTTTGGACGCTACAAGTGATTCGAGATCTATTCGAAGTTCACGGCTACCAGCAATTAAAAGGGGGGTACCATTGGACACTTCGTTGAGATGCATGGTCATCGTCTCTCGCGTTCCTGATCGCGCACCAGACGTATATAATGCAGGTCCTGCTTATAACGTGGCCCCACCAAAATGACAGGCCCATGTGGCGTTGGTCTCCCACCGGAGCGCTCGTGGTAGTGAAAGGGGAAGCTTATAGGGACGTATGTGGGGAGGCATCGCTGATGCACCGTGGGTTACTCCAGTTCTCCTCCCACTCCCCCTTTTCATCATCCTTGGTTGGCGTGCCCCACGAGGCAACAGCCTGCACATAACCTCCGCAGAACCCCGATTCGATGCCAAAATGGTAGTGTTTCGCTCATCCCATGTCGCATTCCATCCTCACCTCCAGGGCACGGTCCGACGAGCTCTTGAATCTTCTTCAAAAGCGTGTTGAACATGCCTCCCATTTTGTTTAAGGTATCGCGTTATTTCGTGTGGGTAGGTGTATGTACACATGTCAACGCTATACTTTCCGTCTTCCCATGTTGCTGTTCATCTTGAGTATTGTTCGGCCCCAGTTGGCCTTTCCATCCTTCCCTCCCGTCCTTCTTCCCTTCCAATCAAAACCTCCCTTTCGGCTCTTTCTGTTGAGCTGTCTATCTGGAGTCGCTCACCATCGCTCCTTCCCGTCCTCCCGCTTCCCCCTCACCTCCCCCTATCCTTTCTCCCCCCGTCCTTCCTCCCTGTCCTCTCCTCTTCTCCCTCTTCCCGCTGATTTTCCCGTTCTCCTCCTTTGGGACGCAGACTGCTTCACCCTGACACGCCTCCAGGACGTCTCTTCTCATGCCTCTTGCCACACCTCCTGCCGCACCCCTCTCTTCCCTCCCTACCTCGCTTATCTCATGTTCGCCTTCCCCCGCCCACGATCCCCTGAGAGCGGGGATGGCTTGGTCGGGACGAGCGCGACCCAAGGGGTTGGGGCACGCCTCGTGGGTAAGACGCCGCTGCTGACCTCCAACTCGACCTCCGCCTCATCCACCTCCGCCACCTCCACCTCCGCCTCCGCCTCCGCCGACTCCGCCGCCTCGCCTCCGCCGCCTCCGCCTCCGCCGCCTCCGCATCTGGCTCATCTTCCTCCTCCTCAACCTCCTCCTCCTCCTCCTCCTCCTCCTCCTCCTCCTCCTCCTCCTCCCGCTCTTCCTCCGCCTCCAGCGCACGCTCCTCCGCCTTTTGCCCTTCCTCCAGGGAGGAGCGGGAGGAGGGGGAGCAGCAGGAGGAGGAGGCCTCCCACGTCCTGCCCAGCTGCGAGGGGAGACTGCGGCACCCGAAAGGGGCGCGAGGATGTAATGGTGATGACGACGATGGTGACGACACGGATGACGATGTTGGCCGCTGTTGGCCTGGGGGAAACACACAAAAAAACACAGACACACACACACACACACAAACACACTGTGTGTGTGTGTTCCCACAGTGTATGTTTTTTGTGTGTGTGAGTGTGAGTGTGAGTGTGAGTGTGAGTGTGAGTGTGAGTGTGAGTGTGAGTGTGAGTGTGAGTGTGTGTGTGAGTGTGAGTGTGTGAGTGTGTGTGAGTGTGTGAGTGTGTGAGTGTGTGTGAGTGTGTGTGAGTGTGAGTGTGAGTGTGAGTGTGAGTGTGAGTGTGAGTGTGTGAGTGTGTGAGTGTGTGAGTGTGTGAGTGTGTGAGTGTGTGTGAGTGTGTGAGTGTGTGTGTGAGTGTGAGTGTGAGTGTGTGGTGTGTGAGTGTGAGTGTGAGTGTGAGGGTGGTGTGAGTGTGTGTGTGGTGTGTGAAGTGTGTGTGTGTGATTGTGTGTGTGATTGTGTGTGAGTGTGTGAGTGTGTGTGGGTGTGTGCGTGTGCGTGGTGCGTGCGTGTGGCGTGTGCGTGTGCGTGCGTGTGTGTGTGTGTGTGTGTGTGTGGTGTGGGGGTGGGGGTGGGGTGGGGGTGGGGGTGGGGGTGGGGGTGGGGGTGGGTGTGGTGGGTGTGGGTGTGGGTGTGGGTGTGGGTGTGGGTGTGGGTGTGGGTGTGGGTGTGGGTGTGGGTGTGGGTGTGGGTGTGGGTGTGCGTGTGCGTGTGCGTGTGCGTGTGCGTGTGCGTGTGCGTGTGTTCGTGTGTGTGTGTGTTTGTGTGTGTGTGTGTGCGTGTGTGTGTGTGTGGTGTGTGTGGTGTGTGTGTGTTTTCCCACAGGGGAGGGGGCGGGGGGGGCCGGAACTTCTCAACCACAGCCATGGAAATGGTTCGCGGGTGTCTAGACACCCCCTCCTCCGGAACAAAGATCCTGGGGGTCCAAGCCCTCGTCCCCTTCCGCGGCAACGACGACGACAACGACTTCGCTGCCGCCGCCAACAAATAACGCAGACGACGCTGACGCGACGACGACGACGACGCCCGACGCACGACGACGACGACGACGACGCCAAGTCCGACGACGACGACGACGACGACGACGACGACGACGACGGCGACGACCCGTACGACGACGCTGACGCGCGACGACGACGATCGAGTCCCAGTGGGATGCGATTGAATCTGGACCAAGCCCTCGTAGGATTCCATCAAAAGTGAATCGAGCCCTAAGTGGACGCCATCAGTCGTGGATCCAGCCCTGGTAGGATTATGTTAAAGATGAATCGAGCCCTAGTAGGGTACGATCGAAGGTGGATCCGATGTTATAGGTATGCTGCGTTAGTGTTGGGTCGAACTTTAGTCGAAACCCGTCAGACCTGGACCCAGCTTTGATATGATCCTACTAGAGCTGGACCCATCCGTAGTATGTCCCTAAAGCTGGATCAAGCCTTCGTAGGGTTTGATTTGGGATGGATCCAGCCCCAATAGCATTCTGGTAGAGCAGGGTCGAGCCTTCGTAGGATTCACTGCT
>CAUYUJ010017300.1:145000-147500 GCA_963575745.1 Prorocentrum cordatum
AAGGGTCCTGAGGTCTTTTCGCCGCGCTCGGTTTTGGAACCCCTCCTGGGCCCCGGGGGGGCGGGCGTCGTCCTAGGGACCGTCACGAATCATTCAGGGTGCAGAGAGCCGATGAACCTTATGTGCACGGCCCGTGTCCCTGTGGACTCTTTCCCGCCGTGACGATGCTGGTGCCCGCGTCGCGCGACGGCCCCACGTCTCCGAATCCGTGATGTTCTGACAACGTCGACCCCCAGATGTCCACAGCCAAGACGCTGAAATGAGGAACGCCTCGGGTGCGGAAGGGGCTCGCTGTTCCTTAAGCTCGAGTGTGGACCCTTCCCCTGGACTGGCGTTTCGCCCCGAGTCGGCGTCTGACGGCCCCGGTGCCCAGTGAGGGCCCCCATGGGGCCGAAGCTGGCCAAGAACCGCATGCCGCAACCCGCTGCCGCAGCGAGAGGGGGTGGATCGCCGCCTTCCTTGCCCAGTGGGGCCGGGCCTGCGCCGAGTGCTCCTCTCGTCCGCCGCGGCCTGCGCCCCGCGAGGCCCCCCCCCCCCGGTGTTGGGTGCTCATGGGCGGGGCCTGCTGGACAGGTCGTTCGTGCTTGGGCGGTGCTCGGCCGCGCTCCGGCCCGCGCTGTGCCAAGAGCTAAGAGGAGGATCGGGCATACAGTCGGGGCGCTGAAGAGGAAACCCTTTTCGTTGGGGAGGGGCTCGGTGTTCCTTGATTGCTGTACAGTTTGCCTTGGGTTTTCTTTTCCTCTTCCATGGGGAATTAAAACTTACCTTATGGGAGCAAGGGGCCTCGTTCCTTATTTGGGGTTCTGGGTCAACGCCCCGACTGTAGCCAGGACCCCAGGTGAGGGGAGCCGGTCAGCGATTGGGCCCCGACGCCCAGAACACGGATCGGAATCACTGAGTCAGATCTGCCGTAGAGTTGGTGCTTTTCGGGTGACGGCAATTCCGATTTGTGGAATGGGACGGGGGGGGGCGTCCCCGGTACAGATCACTGAACCATGTCCAGCTAAAACCAGGCCTGCCATCGCCTGAGAGAAGGGAGGAACATCGAGGATCGAGAAAGAGTTTTTGGACGTGTCTCTTTTTGGGGGCTGTGTGGGGTCTCCTGGGGCTCCCTCGCCGACGCGGACGGATTTCCTTCGAATCTCTGGCCAGGGCGAAAGTCTTCGGAGGCCTCACGCAAGCCCATCCAATCCCACCCAGCATGATCGTGTCTCACGCATCCAACTTCATCCCGCCCCATCTTACCATCCAGCCCCATTCCCTCATCCAACCACACGTTGTTTCAGGGTACTCCCCAAATTTCAGTGGTCTGCTGAAGCAGACGTCCTCGCATGGCCAAGCTGGCCCCCCAGCATCTGCCGATTTGGCCTCGAGGCTGCCCTGTGAAGGCACGAGCGGTCTTGGCTTCGGCGAAGCCGCGTCTGCTTGCTGACTCTTGTGCATTCTCTGACCCCTTCGGGGAGGGGCGTGGGCGGAACGGGGAGCCGACCCGACCGCCGAGCTCTTTCTCTTGGCCGCAGCCCGAGGGCGTGCATGGCCGCCTGGCAGGTTACAGCCGGCCATCGGGTGAATTGGTGCCCAGGGCCAGCGCCTGGCGGAGCTTGAGCGGGGTCCCTTGGCGCGGCCTTAGCCTGGCAGGCGAGGGCGTTCGGGTCGGCCGGCTCGCGCGTTTGATCCTCGCCGTGGGTCTGGTTTTCTTCGCCCGAGCCCGCGCACCCACAGTGGCGGAGCCTAGCGCGAACCCGGCCAGCACCATGCGCTTCTTCACGTCCGTGCCTAGCAGCGCGCATCCGTGCAGAGCGTTCGAGATAGCGCCGCCGACAGCCGCGCTCCTGTGATCTTACAGCTTCGGAGAAAGCCATGTCCGAGCTTGTCATGTTCGCACCCTGCTGGTCTCACGCGTACGGCTTACTACGGGTAGAGCGCAGCGTTGCTGCTTGAGCGCGGCGACAGGGCACCTCGATGGGCCGCGCCACCGTAGCAGCAAAGAGTCGCTGTGTGATAAGGAGGCCGACAAATCCTGGTCTTTCTTCGCCATCCTGCTCCGTTGATTCCGACTCCACTCTCCCCCGCGCACATCAACATCCTCCCCATTACCAACAGATTCGTTGATTCAAGCATGTCGTGACGAGTGCCAGCAGCCGCAGCATATGCGGAGGGTGTCAGAGGGTGCCCCCCCTTTGGCGCCATTATGGGACCTCCTGGGCCCCCTGGAAAATCTGGGCCCCCCCTCCCATGGGCCAGGACCACCTGGAGACCCCCCTGGCCCTCCTCAGGGATAATTAATTGTGATGTTGGTTCAATACGGGATCCCCAGAAGTCCCGACCCTTTCCCGGGGACGATTTTGCATCCCGAGTCGTTTTTGGACGGTCCCGGGGCCCGGCGAGGGCCCCCGGAGACCGATAACGGCGCAAGACTTCCACATTGGGTTTCTCAACACGTTGGATGCTTGGGTCCTTGGGGGGGAAGGGGGGGACGAGGACGAGAGCAGGAGGAGGA
>CAUYUJ010017300.1:150000-241022 GCA_963575745.1 Prorocentrum cordatum
GGGGCCCTCACCAGGGCCCCGGGACTGTAATAGAACGACTCAGGATTAAGAAGCTGGTCTTGGAGGAGGAGTCGAGACCTCTGGGGATCCACCCGGGACTCGGCTTGCGGCCGCTGTCTGACATAGCTCGAGAGATCGGCCAGAGACCCCAGGAAGGGTCAGGAGGAAAAAAAAAAAAAAAAAAAAAAAAAATCGTCGATTCCCCAGAAAATATTGGAAAATATGGGAAGTGGGGGGGAAGACGAAATCCGGGAAAATATTGGAATTATGGGGAATCCTTTTACGTGTGTGTATTTACTTGTGTGTCCTGGGGCCTTTTCCAAGGGGCCCCGAGATGGAGTTGCACAATATTCTGGCGAAGATCGCTTGAGGGGAGGCAGTCTGGTGTGCCAGCCAGTCGGCAGCGGCAGGCGCAGAAGGCGGTCGAGCTGGCGATCCGTTGCCCCCCCCTCCTCGCATTCCGCATTCCTCGCCCTCCTCACACCCCTCCTACAGCACTCCCTCCTCCCCCTCCTCCCTCCTTAGGGGAACAAAGAGCGGCATAAACATAAAAACTCGGAGGTCCGCGCGGATTTCTCGGATCGGCGCTGGACCCCCCTCCCTGGCGCGCGGAGCGCGCCGGGGGCGGCGCCGGAGGCACCGCCGGGGGGCCCCAGCGCCGATCCGGGAAATCCGCGCGGACCTCCGAGTTTTTATGTTTACTTTTTGTTCCCCTACTCCTCCTCTCTCCTCCTCCCCCCCTCCGCCTCCTCAAGGCTCGAAGCTAACCGATAGTCTGTCACAGGGCCTCCTTCTCCGCCGCCGAACTCCGCCCCGCAGAGGGCGGAGGAGGAGGAGGCGGAGGACCAGTGCAAACCCAAAAGTCATCAACGATGTTGGAATAAACCGTCCCTCCGAGCTCCTTCTTCACAGGCCCCTGCAACGGTTCATTTCCATTGAGGGAACTGCCTCGCTCGAAAACAACCTTTTGAAGACCCTGAAACATGCCAAAACATTGTTCTAGGGATTCCAACTCCACGGATGAACGTGACTGTTGCGTCTTGGCGATCAGGAGTCGCGCTAGAACGCCATTCTAGGGACGGTCCTAGCGGATTCATATGATCAGGTTAGGTTTGTCGCCGATTTTCGCTGCACGCCCGGGTGCCCGGGTGCCCGGGGGTGCCCGGGGCCCGGGTGCCCAGGGGGGCCCAGGGGGTGCCTGGGGGTGCCCGGGTGCCAGGTTGCCCGGGCGTGCCCGGGGATACCCGGGGGTGCCCTATAGCCCTATCGCCCTATCGCCTTATAGCCCTATAGCCCTATAGCCCTATAGCCCTGCAACTCTATAGCCCTATAGCTCTATAGCCCTATAGCTCAATAGCACTGTAGCCCTATAGCCCCCTAGCCCTATAGCCCTGATTGGGTTTTATCTCCGGTCTCATTTATAAGGAACAGGAATGGAGGAGGAGGAGGAGGAGGAGGAGGAGGAGGAGGAGGAGGAGGCGCAGGAGGAGGAGGAGGAGGGAGGAGGAGAGGAGAGGAGGAGGGGGAGGGCGCAGGAGGAGGAGGAGGAGGAGGAGGAGGAGGAGGAGGAGGAGCGAGGAGAGGAAAGGGCGGCGAAGAGCGAGGAGCGAGGGGCGAGGGGGAGGCGGCGCGAGAATCGAGGAGGACAAGGAGCGAGGAGCTGGAGGAGCGAGGAGGAAGAGGAGGGGCAAGGAGCGAGCAGAAGGGGAGCGAGGAGGCCGCCAGGGGTGCAGAGCGCCGAGGGCCCCCCCTCGGCGGGTGCCCGCCTGCGCGATCCAGAGGCCAACTGCTCCGCGGGGCCCGTCGGAGACGACATGTTCAGCTGGCAGGCGGCCGCGGCCGGAGGGATCGGCTGCGCCGTCGCCCTCGCCGCCACCGTCGCCCGTCGCCGACGCCGCCGCCGTCGTCCCTCGCCCGTCGCGGCCTCTCGCCGCCGCCGCCGTGCGCCGTCGCCCTCGCCGCCGCCCGCGCCCTTTCGCAAGAGGAAGAGGAGGAGGAGGAGGAAGAGGAGGAGGAGGACTAGCGCAAACCCAAGACTCATCAACGATATTGCAATATAAACCCTCCCTCCAAGCTCCCTCTTCACAGGCCCCGCCAAGGGTTCGGTCTCACTGGAAAAAGTGCCCCGTCGGAAGGCAAGTTCTAGAAAATCTGCAACTGTTCCAGAACACCCCTGGTATTTCACAGCCGCGAATAACCGTCACTGTTGCGCCTTGACGACCCTGAATCGCGCCAGAAGCCAGTCCTGAGACTTCAACTCCGCGAATCAACGTAACCGTCGTGCCCTGACAGCGCGACATCATGCCATAAAACCATGTCTGGGACGTAAAGCATGAGAGTCCTTGTAACTGTAGTAAACTCTTACAGCACATCTGCGCGGCGCTACAGTGAGAACCACACTTTTCAAAACCACCCGCTGTCCATCCGCGAAATTCCTGCAATGCTTTAAGACGATGTTGTGCGGCGCTGGGGCGAGAATCACAGTTTGAAAACCGGCCGCCTTCCATCCGTGAAACCCTTGCAAATGTGTAAAACGGATGTGCGCGGCGCTAAGGCCAGGGCCCCCATTTTGAAAACGGCCCGCCCTCCATCTGCGAAACCAGTGCAAATTCTCAGCTGAAGGATCAGAAATGGGGTGAGGAGGTCTCAGGCGAAACGCCCAGCCCGCCCTACCGACGCGCTTCGGGGTGCGACGGGGAGGAGTTACGTATACGGAAAAAGGAATGGAGAAAGTTGGGAAGTTGAGCGGGACGGAGGGTCGCAGGTTCCCCTGTGTGAGGTTCACCACCAGCCGACAGACGTCGAGGTGGTCAAACGTCTCGCAGCGTCATCCCACGCTGCCGATTTCTCCTCCTTCCCCTCCTGGATGAGGAGGGATCGCGGGCGGCATCGCCATCGTCGTCGCCGTCGGCTCGGGGCGAGGGCAGTGCCACGGTGGACGGGGAGGACGGGGAAGGACGAGGGGAAGCGAGCGAGCTAGGTGCGCTCGCATCATATATGACGTCCTACCCCTCCCTCCCATCCCGTACCATGGCGTAGATATCCTCTCTATTCGCACAGTCGGATGTCGAGCAGGGCAATGACCGCGAGAGGCTGCGCGATGCATGGTAGAGCACGGCATGGCATGGCGTAGAAGAGCACGACAGAGAGTAGCATGCCATAGCATGGCGTGGCATTGCGCAGTGAAGCACCGCAGCACAGAGCATTGCAACGCAAAGCGTGGCATCGCACAGCGGCGCAGAACACGACACCGCACAGCATGCCGTGGCATGGCGACGGGCTCTTTGGAGGGTGAGTGGATCGTCTTCGAGTGGTCTGGGCCGGTTTGGAGTCGTCTCCTCCTCCTCCTCCTCCTCCTCCTCCTCCTCCTCTTCCTCCTCCTTCTCCTTCTCCTCCTCCTCTTTCTCTTTCTCCTCCTCCTCCCTCCTCCTCCTCCTCCTCCTCCTCCTCCTCCTCCTCCTCCTCCTCCTCCTCCTCGGAAGCGACTAGCTCCTTGGGCTCCCCGAAAAACTCCACACTAGGCGGGGCTGCTGGAGAGCACCCGCTGCCTCTGCTGTCAACATTCGCCTTCTCAAAGCACAAATGGGGGCTCCCGCTGGATATTTCCTGCAAGCGACGACGCCCCAAAGTGGGGGGGAGGGGGCTTCTTCGGCCCAGAAATCCACGGATCGGCACCGAATGTGGAATCACGCCCGATGGTTTTTGTCGGGTGGCCATTCTCCAGATGTTGGGACCTGTCTAGAATGAAGGCCAGCGCTGGAGCGGGAGAACGATTCGGAACGAGCGGAAGCGCGGAAATGATGCCAGCGCTGCAGCGGGAGCACGACTCGGAACGAGCGGAAGCCCGAAAATGAGGCCAGCGCTTCAGCGGGAGCGACATTTTGAAACAAAAACAACCCAAGCGAAAACCCACTTCCTGGGAATCCCGTGTGTGAGAAATCAGTACGCGGAGGGGGACGGGATATCTTCCTGACGTCATCGAGGGGAGAGAGGAGAGTAGTTATCATACTGTGTAATTGTGGAGTAGAAGGGGGGAGGAGGAGGAGGAGGAGGAGGAGGAGGAGGAGGAGGAGGAGGAGGAGGGGGAGGAGGAGGAGAAGGAGGAGGAGGAGAAAGAGGAGGAAGAAGAGGACGAGGAGGATAAGGAGGAGGAGGAGGAGGAGGGGGAGGTGAAGGAGGACGCGGAGGCGCTGGAAGAGCTCAAGGGGGGTCGGACATCAATCTGCACCCGGCACCCGGCACATGCAAGCAGCGTGCGTATCGCACGGGGAGAATCACAAGCCAGGCGAAGGCTGGCAAACCCGTGGTTGCTACAACGGAGCTGCGGGAAATCGTTTTCTTTTTCCGGGAAGCAGCCCGCTTATTATGTAGCGCGCTGAGCTTATTCCGGGGAATGTGTTTCTTTCTGCCTGGAAGGCCGTTGTAGCAGCCACGGATTTGCCAGCCCTCGCCCAGCTTCCGAGAGAACGCAGACGACATCACCGGCAGCAGCAGAGGGATGGGCTCCAGGATCATCTCCTCTGCATCGTCGCGGTGAGCCCTGGCGTGACGGCCTCTTCGCTCATGGATTGCTTACCTTTGTCGCCAGAACCTACGTTGCGAGCCAGTCGTTGTCGTTGCCGCCCCCAAGAGAAACTCCGCACACGCATCCTGCCGTTGCAGCGATCGGTTGATGAATGTTGCGCTGCGTAACATGGAAGCAGGCAACAACTGAGTAAACATCAACTTTCAGAGTTCTGCGCGGATTTCTTGAATCGGCGCTGGGCCGCACAGGCGGCGCCTCTGGGGCCGGCTCTGGCGCGGGCATTTGCGCCGAAACTGGCGCGCTCCGCACGCCGGGGAAGGGGGGTCCAGCGCGGATCCGAGACAATCGCGCGGAGCTCCAACAGTTCATGTGTATGCAGTGTTCTTCCCGAAACAAGCGACGGCGCAGGCCACCATCATGGGCCCGCCCGACTCGGCCTACCAGGGCGGGGTCTTCTTCCTGAACATCAACTTCCCATCGGACTATCTGGCTGCCTGCGGCAACCCACGCCAGCGTGCCAGCGTACCCTTTGGATTTTAGAGGAGGAAGCTCGAGGATCGAGGCTTTCTGGCCCTTTGGAGCCTCCTGGGACGCCCTCGTCGCCGCGGCGGGATCGCCTCGAAATCTTGGTCACAACGGGTCTGGCATCATTGCAGTGGCACGGCCTCAACGCTGCATGGCTGCTGCTTCGTCTCCTACTCTTGGAGGCTTCTTGGGGGAGTCTCCAGCCTCCTGGAGGCCTCTCGGGGTGCTGTGGAGAAAGCTTCTCGGGGGCCTCTCTTGGTGGCCTCGGGGCCGTCTCCAGGTGCGACGATTCCCCCCACCGCTCCCGAGGGGGTCAGGCTGCATCATCGTTGGGCCGTCTGGGCGGAGCTTGGGGCCTTGCTGGGGACTTCTTGGTGCGATGCTGTGCCGTCTCGGAGGCTTTGGGGGGCGCCTGAAGCAGCGTGTTGAGGCGCAAAGCCTCGGAAGCAACACATATCGAGCGCAGGTGTGCGTGTGTGTGTGCGTTTATGTGATTATGTGTGTGTGTCTATGTTTTTGTCTGTGTGTGGAATGTGTGTGTGTGTTTGTGTGTGTTCGTGTATTTGTGTGTGTTGTGTGTTAGTGTGTTTGTGTGGTTGTGTGGTTGTGTGTGCTTATGTATGTGTGTGTGTGTTTGTGTGTGGTTGTGTGTGTGTTTGCGTGTTCGTGCGTATGTGTGTTTGTGTGTTTGTGTGTTGGTGTGTTTGCGTGTGTGTTTGTGTATGTGTGCTTTTGTGTGTTTGGCTCGAGGCCCCCTGGTCTCGGTGCGTCAGCTGCCCTCTGGCCGCCGCACCTGTCGGTTCGCCGGGCCGTGCTGGCGCTCCCGCTGCCTCTCTCTTGCCGCTCAGCCCGCTGTGGCCGCGCGTCCCCCCCTGCTTCTGCTCTGCAGCTCTGTGCTGCCCAAGGTCAGCTCCGTGCAGCTCGGTGCAGCTCCGCGCGCCGGCTTCCCCCCACCCCCCGGCGCTCCCTCGCACGCGCCTCGTTGGCCCGCTGGCCTTGACGCTCGGCCCCTCCTCGTCACCGTGCCTTGGGCCGGGTCGGGGTGCGCTTCGTCGCAGGTCTCCAGCACCAGCTGCAGCACGCGGCTGCCTCCCCCGCAGCCTCAGCTCAGAGCAGCTCCGTGCAGCGCAGTGCCAGCGCTGGTCGCCCACCTCGGCGCTCCCGCCGCCGCAGTCGGCAGCTCTGAGTGGCCCAGCGTCCTCTCCCCCTGTCGCGCCGGGGCACCTCCTCCTCAGCGCATTGCGGCTTTGATTTGCATACGGCGTGTCCCCTGTTCCCACTCCGCTGGAGCAGTCACCCTCTGCCCAGCCGCCGACGCAAAAGTGTGTGTGTATGTGTTATGTTTGGTTGTTTGTGTGCTGGTGTGTTGGTGTGTTGGTGTGTTTGTGTGCTTGTGCGTTTGTGTTTTCATGTGTTCGCGTGTTTGTGTGTTTGTGTGTGTGTTTGTGTGTTCGTTTGTGTGTGTGTGTTTGGTGTTTGTGTGTTGTGGGTTTTTGTGTTCGTGTGCGTGCTTGTGTGTTTGTGTGTGTGCTTGTGTTTGTGTGTTTGTGTGTTTGTGGTTTGGGCGTTTGGGTGTTAAGGTGTTTGGGGATGGGGGTGGGGGGTCGGGGTGGGGGTGTGGGTGGGGGTGGATGTGGGTGGGTGCGTGTCAGTGTGTGCGTGCGTGCGTGCGTGCATGTGTGTGTGTGTTTGAGTGATTATGTGGGTGTATGGTTGTGTGTGCGCGTGTGTGTGTGTGCGTGTGTGTGTGTGCTCTTTGGTTGGGATCTCTTGCGGCCTCGCCTGTAGGCCTCTTTGGGGCGCCTCGTGGGGGGGCTCTTGGGGCCTCTTTCTGGCTTCTTGGGGGGGCGCGCTGCGGCCCTTAGGGGGTAGGGGGGGGAGCGCATCTGTAGGCCGCTTTGGGGGCCGTGGAGCCGCCTGGTCTGGCCTCGGGACAGACTTGGAGGCCTCCTCGGGCGGCATGTGGCTCCTTCTTGAAGGGAGCGGCTTTCTGGCTGACACATGCCGCGGTAGGGGGGGGGGCGCTCCCACGGTCAAGACGCTGAACCGTTTATGATGATGATAACGATGATGACGATGAGAATGATGATGATGACGACGATGATGGTGATGATGATGGAATTCAGGAAGGCCTCTGGCGTCAGCGCCGTTCCTCAGATCCAGGCCGAGGTGGCCCTATTCGTGGCCAGGGCCTATTGTGGCCAGGAGAGCTCGACCGCTGTTGTTCATGTTATTGGTCTGGCGTCCAGCATTATGGCAGCTCGGTGACTGCACACGGGGCGACTGGGTCTTTCATAATGCCCCGCGCAAAGAAGCACGTCGCGAGACATGCACGGCGATCTGCGCTGCCTTGCACTCCGAGGTGCCTCCCCCCAGGAGCCCACGGAAGTGGCGACAATTGCGCAGTCCGCAGCCCCCGAGGAAGCTGCGAGGTCTCGAATGATCCGCGTTGTTCTGTACTCCTTCGTGCTTCCCAGGAGCCCACGCAAGTGGCCACAGTTGCGCAGTTCCAGCCCCCAGCGGACCCGCGAGGTCTTGCCTGGATTTGCGCTGGCTTGCACTCCGCCGTGACTCCCAGAAGCCCACGGAAGTGGCGACAGTAGCGCAGGTCGCAGCCCCCGACGAATTTGCGAGGTCTCGCCTCGACGTGCGCTGCCTTGCACTCCGCCGTGCCACCCCAGTAGCCAACGAAAGTGGGGACAATTGCGCAGTTCGCGCCCCTGGACCTGCGCTGCCTTGCACTCCGCCGCCAACGAAAGTGGCGACGGTTGCGCAGTTCGCGCCTTCCGACGGGGCCGCGAGGTCCCGCCTGGACCTGCACTGCCTTGCACTCCGCCGTGCCCCCCCCCAGGAGCCAACGAAAATGGCGACGGTTGCGCAGTTCGCTCCTTCCGACGGGGCCGCGAGGTCTCGCCTGGATCTGCGCTGCCCTCGGCTCCGCCGTTCCTTCCAGGAGGCGGGCGGCACGCCTTGGGGGGGAGGTGAGGGAGAGCGGGCCTTTTGAGAAGTGCCCTAGGCCTTCCCCGAAGACACTAAATACCCGAGACGTACCGAACCCCTTCTCCACGCGAGGCCATTGTGTATGCGAACGCCCGTACAACAGAACACATCCAGCGCTCTGCACCATGTGATGAACAGCGCCGCGCGCTTGATGATGGGACGACGCCACGCGCCATGTGGGCACGCGCACTTTGTGCGCCTTGCATTCCGCCGTGCCTCCCAGGAGCCCATGAAAGTGGCAACAGTGGCGCAGTTTGCGACAGTTGCCGACGGACCCGCGAGGTCTCAAATGATCCGATCTACGTTGCCTTGCACTCCGCCGTGGCTCCCAGGAGCCCGCGAAAGTGGCGACAGTGGCGCAGTTCGCAGCTCCCGACGGAGCCGCGAGTTCTCAAATGATCCGCTTTGCTCTGCACTCCGCCGTGGCTCCCGGGAGCCCGCAGAAGTGGGAACAGTGGCGCAATCCGAGACAGTTGCCGACGGAGCCGCGAGCTCTCGCCTGGACAGGCGTTGCCTTGCACTCCGCCGTGGCTCCCAGGAGCCCACGACAGTGGCGACAGTCACGCAGATCGCAGCCCCCGAAGGAGCCGCGAGGTCTCTAGTGATCTGCACTGCCCTGCACTCCGCCGTGTCCCCCCAGGAGCCTACGGAAGTGGCGACAGTGGCGCTGCTCGCAGCCCCCGACGGACCCGCGAGGTCTCAAATGGTCGCAGCCGTGCCTCCCATGAGCCCACGAAATTGGCCACAGTCACGCAGCTCGCGGCCCCCGACGGAGCCGCTTTGCCGTGCACCCAGCCGTGCCTCCCAGGAGCCAACGGACATGGCGACGGTTGCGCAGTGCGAAGCCCCCGACGGAGCCGCGAGGTCTCAAATGATGTGTGTTGCCTTGCACTTCGCCGTGGCTCCCAGGAGCCCGCGGATGTGGCGACGGCTGCGCAGTTCGCAGCCCCCAGGAGGGCGCAGAGGATGCTGGAGGAGGCAGGCGGAGGGGGGGGTGGGGAAGATGCGCGAGTAGCGCTCCATCCCAAATGAGGACCCAACCAAGGCACGGTCGGGAAGCGGATCCCGGAAGGCCCGAGGGCTCCTGAAAAGCCCCGCCGCCTTCTGAGAGGGCCTGCCCCCTGGCACGTCCCCCCCTGGCCCCTGGCTCCGCCGCCGACCCCCGGGAGCCCACCGATGTGGCCACGGTCGCGCAGGTCGCGGCCCCGGATGGGGCCGCGAGGGGCTCGCCCGGAGCTGCGCTGCCCGGACCTCCAGCGTGCCTCCCGGGAGCCCGCGAACGCGGCAGCAGTTGCGCACGGGATGCAGGAGCAGGTAGGAGGAGGGTGATGATGGTGTGGCTGCTGCTGCTGATGATGAGGAGGAGGATGCTGATGGTGATGGTGATGGTCAGGATAAGGATGAGGATGAGGATGAGGATGAGGATGAGGATGATGATGATGATGATGATGATGATGATGATGATGATGATGATGATGATGATGATGATGATGATGATGATGATATGATGATGATGATGATGATGATGATGATGATGATGATGATGATGATGATGATGATGATGATGATGATGATGCTGATGCTGATGCTGATGCTGATGCTGCTGCTGCTGCTGCTGTTGCTGTTGCTGTTGCTGTTGCTGTTGCTGTTGCTGTTGCTGTTGCTGTTGCTGCTGCTTTTGCTGCTGCTGTTGCTGATGATGGTGATAGTTCTGGCGATGCCGATGGTGATGGAGATGGTGATGGTGATGGTGATGGTGATGGTGGTGCTGGTGGTGACGATGGTGATGATGAGTATGATGATAATGGTGTAGCTGCTGCTGCTGCTGCTGCTGCCGCTGCTGATGATGATGATGACGATGATGATGATAATGGTGGTGATGGTGATGGTGATGATGATGGTGATGGTGGTGATGGTGATGATGAGGAGGAGGAGGAGAAGGAGGAGGAGAAGGAGAAGGAGACGCGCGAGTAGTGCTTCAGTCAAAACGAGAACCCAACACATATTGATAATAAATCAACTATCAGGCAGCCGGCATGCAATCTAACACTCCTCAGCGTGCCCTGGGCCCGGTGGCGGATCCGTTCAAGCCTCCGAAGGCCCTGGCCCGCATCGGCTGGCATGCGCCTTGCCATCCGCCTCTGTCTTCCTTCTCCTGACCTGCTTTCCCCGTCCCTTCTCTTCGCGATCGCCGTTCTGCCATGTACCCGTTCGGGCTCGCGGGCTGCGAGCGCGCGCGCGCCAGGGTCTGCAGACGGCGCGCGGGAATGCCCTGGAAGCCCCCAGAGGCCCGAAGGGAGCCGAAAGACCAGCCACCCAGTTTTGGTCCTCGAACCTCGACGGGCTGCGAGGGCCGCCGGGCCAGAAGTATCTGAGTCTGCGGGCTGCCGCCTGCGACGGGGGGGAGCTGCTCGACGGGCTGTGTCATTGTCTTTTGAAGTCTTCGTGCGTCGATCCAGGGAGGTTGGGTCAGGCCACCGACCCATCCGACCCTTCGTTCGGTGCTTCACGTCAGGGAAGTCGCGCCGTCTGGCCGCACTGCCTATGGCACTATGGCTGCTACCCTCCCGTCGCCCTTCCGGTTGATCCAGAAGGCGACTGTACTCCAGTTGGTCAGGTCGCTGGTGGTGGCGTAGTTAGCGATGTCGATGGAGAGGGTGTAAGTCTGGGTGGTGTGTGGCGGTTGGAAGTGTTCTATCCATTCCTGGAGGTCTCCCTTCCGCCAGCGTCATGGCGCCAACATCGCAGAGCGGATTTCGTTCGGAAAACAATAGGATAGGCCCAGAATGAATGTCCTGGAAAATTTCGTTCCGGATTTCGAAGTTAAGTTCGTGCGGATTTGTTTGGGTCGGGAATGAAGACTACAAGAAGTCCACGTGGAATTAATTTCGTTGTTTCGCTCGCTGTTTCGGGGTCTTGCACCGTAGAAAAATCCACGCAAAAATCCGCTGCAGCACGTCTGCAAGGTCAGATCAGGCTGCTATAGAGGTGCTGTGCGAATGTCGTTGGACCTCCAGTAGGCCTTGGTATTGTTGGGTTGGGATTAGGGTCGACTGCTTGTAAATCCACTGGTGGTACATTGTCGTAGGCCACATGTCTGTCCTCGTGGTGTGTCGGCGGTACGACCGTATTAAAGCTCGGTGCTTGGGCGCAGTCGGGTGGTCTGCAAGTATTGATGTAGGTCCATTGGGCGACACGCATGGCATCGCTGTTCTCCTCGGTACTGTCGCCGTTGAAAATTAGCACAGCTGCCATCCAAGGAGAGAGTAGTAGGCGTTCTTCTTCACGAAGATCGTTCAGCACTGGTAGCACGTCAGGTTGGTCTTTAGCGGTGGCAGTGGCATGCTTGTGATTGGCAGCATATCAGCAGCGTTCTGGACCGATTACAGTTCTCTGCACCATCGTTATTGATGCGCTTTATCTCGTTGTCGTCGTAAGCAGCGTGACACCACTGTTTTGACTGTTTATGTTACTATTATGTCTGACTCATCACGTACAGCTCACATCATTTCTCGTGGGCCAGTTGTCGATGTCGTTTGCTCGTCATGGCCGAGGTTCTCGTAGAGCCATTCCATGCTTTGGACGACGCTGTCTGTCCAGTTGGCGTCGTGGTGGCGATCTTCGTCGAGTAGTCTAAGCAGGACCGTGCGTCCGTGCAAAAGTAGGCGTGACAGGTAACGGAGCATATACCCATCCTCCTCCTCCTCCTCCTCCTCCTCCTCCTCCTCCTCCTCCTCCTCCTCCTCCTCCTTGGGCACGCTCGACTTCCTCCTCCTCCTCCTCGTCTCCATCCTTCCCCTTCCAGTTTCCCGCCTCGTCCTCCACGGCCTCATCCTCACCGTCCTCCTCCGCAACGCTTCCGGCTCCAGGCGCAGTGCCGCTGCTCCCGCGCCCGGGCCTCCCGCCATGCTCGGGCCCTGCCTCGCCTGCGGCAGGGCCAGCGAGGCGCTGTGCTCGCGATGCCGCGCGGCCGCCTACTGCGGCCCGGGGTGCCAGCGTGCCGACTGGAAGCGGCACAGGCCTCGGAGGATGGAAGTGTACTTGCTCTGGGTTCCTAGTGAGCGTAAGGGGGGAGGAGGAGGAGGAGGAGGAGGAGGAGGAGGAGGAGGAGGAGGAGGAGGAGGAGGAGGAGGAGGAGGAAGAAGAAGAAGCGTGGGGGGGGTACCCCCCTCGACGGGGGTCAACCTCGCCTCGTCGTCGCGCCGCGACGGGGCTCGGAGCGCCTTCGGCGCGCGGTGGCTACCCGCGACGGGGGTCGTTGTGGGGCTGTCGGCGGGGGTGACCCCCCCACCCGACGCTTCCACCCGTCGGGTGATAAGATGGTTGGGGGGTGGGGAGGGGGAGAGAACCAACTGCAGGCAAGTGCGATGGGTGTGATGATGTCAATGCCTGGTGGCGCGCCCTCAAGTCAGCGACGACGCGTGAGGACGACGATGTTGCGCTGCGATGCAATGTCAACATCGTCTACGCTTTCGATATCACTCGAACGATCTCACTTTCGACCTCATGGCCAGTCTTGGTACAAATATACTCAGGGATCGATCCTCTTGTGCTCGCCCCAGGGGAGATCGCCTGTCCCTGCGAGATCTGCACGACCCAGGGGACGTCGCCTCCCGGCGCATCCGACGGCGCGAGCACAACCAATGTCAAACTCACGATCCATCCCATTCGTAGCGATCTCAGAATGGGCCTCACTATCGACTTCACTATCGGTACTGAGGCGTGACACCCCCTGGCCACCGCCCGCCTGCCGCCGAAAGAAAACCGACGGGACACCAACGAGAGCCCAACGGGACACCAGAGGACACCACGGCGGGACTCCCTGGGCCACCGCGCGCCCACCGAGGGCGGAGGGGCGGTTCATTGCATCCGAATCGCCCTAGCGACGGCGGGGGTCATTCCTCTCGCGCGCCCACGCAGCTTCGCTTCGCCCGCACGCGCGACACGAACACGAAACCGAAACCGATTTCCCGGGTGGGGGCTCCCCGTTCCTTTGCAAGCTCACCCCCCAACCTCCGACCGATAAAGCTACCTTTGCCTCGTGTTCGCCTTCGTGGGCCTCCTAGGCGGCCATCGTCGCCACGGCTGGACTCGCCTCGAAATCCTGGTCAGAACCTCCCAGGGGAGAGGCCCGTGCAGTAGCGGTATCCGTACCTTCTGGTTTCAAGGCCGCTCTGCACCGGGGCGCCAGCCCGAGCCGTGGCGTCTTCGGGCGCATTTGGCGACGGACGCGCCACCAGCGTGGAGGAGGACCGGCTGCCTGCCGCAGACCTGCCTCCGCCAGTGCCAGAGCAGCTGCCGAATGCCGCGGCCCACGGCGGCGACGGGGCCGCGGCCGCGGCCGCGAGGCTATCGGGCGAGGGCCGGTACGCAGAGGCGGCGGCCAAGCTGCACGAGGCCATCCAGGCGGAGGGGGACCCTGCGCGCAGCCTGCAGAGCTGGGGGAACAAACAACGACAGTAGCATGAAAACTGATGGGTGCGCGCGGAATCCTCCGGTCGGCGCTGGGGTCCCCTGGCGGCGCCTCCAGAGCCGCCCGTGCCGCGCTCCGCGCGCCGGGGAGCGGGGTCCAGCGCCGATCAGAGGAGTCCGCGCGAGCCTCCGAGTTCTTATGCTCATGCGATTTTTTTTCCCCTGAGAGCCGCGCGAACCTGGGGTGCACCTTCAACAGGCTCATGCAGTAGCGAGGCGTCCCTGCCTGCCTGTAGGCCCATCAAAGAATGATCTAACTCTAGGCCTCCTAGATGGGGTCGGAGCAGATGGGGTCGGAGGATCGCGCCGCATTTCCGATGCATCGACGATGCGGCTCGATGTGGAGCCGGTGTTTCCCCACGCAGACGTCGCCAATGCATCGCCGACGTCGCCGATGCATCGCCGGTGCATCGCCGATTCATCACCAATGTATCGGCGATGCGTCGCGATCCTCCGACCCCATCTACTCGGACCCCATCTAGGAGGCCTCTACTAACAGCTGGTTGCACGATCTGTTATTGGAACAAACTGTTCTCAGAGCATGTCTTTTTCTGAGGCCGTCTTGGTTTCATGTCTCGGCCTTCGGTTCTAAGCACACTGGTTGAGGTTATAAGAGCATTTTCTGTTTTAGAGCACATCGTGATACCCCCAAATTTCAATGCTGATGCCGAAACACGTGACTTCAAATTTCCCGATGGCGTCCGCGCACCGCGCCGCGCGCGCAACTGAGCATTGAAATCGGGGGCGAGGGGAGGTCGGCAAGCCTTGCGTCAAGTTTCGCGGGGCCTGGCCGCTATAGCTGCTCCCTCCCTGCTCGCTCCGACCGGCAGCGCTCTTGACCACCTGTGCGGTTGGCGAGGACGTGCCCGTGCCTCGCCAATGAAGCGGAGCTTTCGATTATCCCTGAGATCCGACGTTGCAAACAAGCTGCAACATCGCAAGAAATCACCACCAGAGCCCCGGACCCCATCTTCCTGCGTCATTCTTCGAGCCGGATTGATCTGTGAACGTCCCGAGGCCCGAATTGGAGCGGAAGCGCCCGGCGCGAAACGATTGCAACGCCAGGATCACAGGGACTATCGCACGGAAAAGATGGCGCGACAGGCCTAACACATTGCATGGTGGGCCCACAGGAATGCCGGGCCGGCCTCTGCTCCACAGGCTCGGCCGCCACGCCGAGGCGGCGCTCCTCCTCGAGGACGCGCTGGCGCGCCTGCCGCGGGCCGCCCCGGCGGGCGCGGCATGGCGGAGCCTCGCGGGGCTGGAGGTGGCGATCCGCGTGAACCTGGCATGTGCGCTGCGGGCGCGCCAGGGCGCAATTCCTCCCAGACCTCCTCGCGCTGTGAAGACACGACGGGAAGGTTTTTCACTGTTTTCGGTCTCCCGGGGCCCTCGCCGGGCTCCGGGACCGTCCAAGAACGACTCGGGATGAAACACCGGTCCCGGGGAAGGGTTCCAGACCTGGGTCGACGTTGCGAGCAAAAACACGACGTAGGGGGTCTGGGCTGAGAGGCTAGATTCATGATGGCCCCGGTTCGGTTCGGTTCGGTCCGGTTCGGCGCGCCCCCGTGTCGGTTCGTCTAGTCCAGTTTAGTTCGCCGTCCGGTTCGGTCCAGCCGGTCCGGTTCGAGTCAAATTGGCCGGTTTGGTTCGGCCGGTCCGGTTCGGCCGGTTCTGTTCGGCCGAGGGTTTCCGATTCGGCCGGTTCGGTTCCAGGCCTCCCAGATGGGGTCCGAGTCGAGGGGGTCGGAGGATCGCGCCGCATCGCCGGGGCATCGCAGATGCGGCTCGATGTCGACTCCATCTACTCCGACCCCCTCTGGGAGGCCTCTTTTGACTCGGCCAGGGGGGCGCGAGCTCAGCTGAGTTTGAGCGTTTTCGTGGACCGTTTTCGTTCTAACTTCGTTTTGCAACAAAGGTGGAACGAAGGTAAAGCTAGGGAAAAATATCCCAGAGCGACCCTACCTACCCTACCTAGGAGTTGGAGCCCCGAGGAGAGCAATATTAGTAGTAACGGTAAACGCCGGCCTCCTCCTTCTCCTCATAGTCGCAGTTGTAGCAGTAGCGGTAGTAGTAGTAGTAGTAGTAGTAGTAGTAGTAGTAGTAGTAGTCGTCGTAGTCGTAGTCGTAGTAGTAGTAGTAGTAGTAGTAGTAGTAGTAGTAGTAGTAGTAGTAGTAGTAGTAGTAGTAGTAGTGGTAGTAGTAGTAGTAGTGTTTGTAGTAGTAGTAGTAGTAGTAGTAGTAGTAGTAGTAGTAGTAGTAGTAGTAGTAGTAGTAGTAGTAGTAGTAGTAGTACGTTATGCTATGATATGCTATGCTATGATATGGTATGCTTTGCTATGCTATGTTGCGCTATGTTATGCTAAGCTAAGATATGGTAGGATATACTATGATACGCTGCGTTATGCTATGGTATGCTATGATATGCTATGCTATGCTATGCTATGCTATGCTGCGCTATGATATGCTGCGCGATGATATGATATGATATGTTATGAGATGCTACGATACGATATGCTATGCTATGCTATGCTAATGCTGCGCTAAGCTGGGCTAAGCTGAGCTAAACTAAGCTAGGCTAAGCTAAGCTAAGCTACAGCTACGCGAAGCTAAGATGAAGCTAAGCTAAGCTAAGCTAAGCTAAGCTAAGCTAAACTGAGATAAGCAACGCTAAGCTAAGGGGACGTAACTGGGGGAACCGCGGGGCGGATGCCGGGGGAACCGCCCGGGGCGGGCCCCACTGCCCGGCCCCTTTAAGCTACAGAGTAAGAACCCTTCTAGGCAGAGCCTAGGTAGGGAACAAAAACAAAACTAAAACGAACACATTGTTTAGCTCGAGCCCTGGTGATTCGGCATCGGCGCTGGCGTGTCCTGTGGTCGACAGCCGGCTCAGTACCCTTGAATTCCGCTCAGCCCGGGCGCAACCTGGGCTTAGGCTACAGTCGGGAACTTTGGTTAGCGTGTCGATCCGCGGGTTCTGGCCAACCACGGTTCGGCGCGACACGCTATCCACTTCGCGGTCCCTAGGCGTCCACGTGTCGAGCTTTTTCCAGCCTCCCGCCCCGCGGAGCGGAGCGACACGCTGTCTGCTTGCAAGGCGCAGCAGATCGCCGTGGCCGCCGCCGCGACATGCTGAGCGAAAGCTCTCGGCCGCAATCTGGCTCCCCAGACCCCCAACGTCGTGATTTTTCACGAAATCGCCCCCCAGAGGTCTGGACCCCTTCCTGGGGACCGGCTTCTCATCCAGAGTCGTTTTTTTGGGAGGGTCCCTGGTCCAGGCGAGGGCCCCTGGAGGCTGAAAATAGTGGCAAACCTCCCGTCGTGATTACCTAACAGCGAAGACTGATAGGTTTCCAGTAGGGTCAAAAGAGAGCATCACCCCAGGGGGGTCTGGGCGCGATCCGGGGGAAGATGCCGGGGGGATGCCGGGGAATTCGTTTTCACCAAACAGTAACGCACTTCGTGGTCTTCGAGTTCCCAGAACTCCATTCCTGGGCATGATTGTAAATGCCCGGAACCAACTGTAGGCCACTTCGTGTTCTTCGTGTTCCCAGAACACAATCCCGGGCCACATTTTGAATGCCTGCAGCCAACTGTAGGCCACTTCGTGTTTTTCGTGTTCCCAGAACACCATTCCCGGGCCACATTTTGAATGCCTGGGGCCAACTGTAGGCCATTTCGTGTTCTTCGTGTTCCCAGAACACAATTCCCGGGCCACATTTTGAATGCCCGGAGCCAACTGTAGGCCACTTCGTGTTTTTCGTGTTCCCAGAACACCATTCCCTGGCCACATTTTGAATGCCCGGAGCCAACTGTAGGCCACTTCGTGTTCTTCGTGTTCCCAGAACACCCCTCCCGGGCCACATTTTCAATGCCTGGAGCCAAATGTAGACCACTTCGTGTTCTTCGTGTTCCCAGAACACCATCCCCGGGCCACATTTTGAATGCCCGGAGCCAACTGTGGGCCACTTCGTGATCTTCGTGCTCCCAGAACACAAGTCCTGTGCCATATTTTGAATGCCCGAGCTGAGGCATGCTGAGGCCGAGGCAGGCTGAGGCCGAGGCAGGCTGAGGCTGAGGCTGAGGCACGCCGAGGCAGGCTGAGGCTCAGGCTCAGGCTCAGGCTCAGGCTGAGGCAGGCTGAGGCTGAGGCTGACGCAGCCTGAGGCCGAGGCCGAGGCAGGCTGAGGCTGAGGCAGGCTGAGACTGAGGCAAGCCGAGGCAGGCTGAGGCTGAGGCTGAGGCTGATGCAGGCTGAGGCGGAGAGGCCGACGCTGAGGCTGAGGCAGGCTGAGGCTGAGGCTGAGGCCGAGTGAGGCTGAGACTGAGGCAAGCCGAGGCAGGCTGAGGCTGAGGCTGAACCTGAGGCAGGCTGAGGCTGAGGCTGATACTGTGGCTGAGGCTGAGGCAAGCTGCGGCTGAGGCAGGCTGAGGCTGAGGCTGATGCAGGCTGAGGTTGAGGCAGGCTGAGGCTGAGGCTGAGGCAGGCTGAGGCTCAGGCAGGCTGAGGCTCAGGCTGAGGCCGAGGCAGACTGAGGCTGAGGCCGAGGCGAGCCGAGGCAGGCTGAGGCTGAGGCTGAGGCTGAGGCTAATGCTGAGGCAGGCTGAGGCTGAGGCAGGCTGAGGCTGAGGCAGGCTGAGGCTGAGGCAGGCTGAGGCTGAGGCAGAGGCAGGCTCAGGCCGAGACAAGCTGAGGCTGAGGCTGAGGCTGAGGCTGAGGCTGAGGCTAAGGATGAGGCCGAGGCAGGCCGAAGCTGAGACAAGGTGAGGCTGAATGGGGGGGGAAGGGGGGGGAAGGGAGGAGGGGAGGCTGAGGCAGGCTGAGGCCGAGGCAGGCTGAGGCCGAGGCAGGCTGAGGCCGAGGCAGGCTGAGGCTGAGGCTGAGGCAAGCAGAGGCAGGCTGAGGCTGAGGCTGAGGCTGAGGCTGAGGCTGAGGCTGAGGCTGAGGCTGAGGCTGAGGCAGGCTGAGGCTGAGGCTGACGCAGGCTGAGGCCGAGGCAGGCTGAGGCTGAGGCTGAGGCAGGCTGAGGCTGAGGCCGAGGCAGACTGAGGCTGAGGCTGAGGCAAGCCGAGGCAGGCTGAGGCTGAGGCTGAAACTGAGGCAGGCTGAGGCATCCGTAGGAATCCATAGGAATCCTTAGGAATCCCTAGAAATCCTTAGGAATCCGTAGGCATCCTTAGGAATCCGTAGGCATAGTTAAGCATCCTCAGGAATCCTTGGGAGTCCTTAGGATTCCCCAGGAATCTTTAGGAATCCCTAGGAATCAGGATTCCTAAGGATTCCTAAGGTTTCCTAAGGATTCCTATGGATTCCTAAGGATGCCTAAGGATGCCTTAGGAATCCCTAGGAATCCTTAGGATTCCATTGGATCCTAAGGCCGTTGCCACTGCGACTGTCATTGCGAATGCGACTGCGACTGCGAGAACAGCAGAATGCTACAACTGGATTCTCACCTGAATCGTAAGGGGAATGCTTCCAGATATGCTTATACACATCGCTGTTAGGTTGCTTTGCCGGGAAAGAAAATCATGACGCGAGGAGGCCTGTCTGGGTCGACCTGGCCCCCTGACCGGGCTCTCTCTCTCGTGGCCCTCAATCGTTCCCGCGACGGCCTCCCAGACGTCGCCTCCTGCAAGGTGCGCGACCCGCGCGCCGCGGCCGTCCACCTGGCCGCCGCGCTCGCGCTGGACCCGGGCTGCAGCGAGGCGCCGCCGCCGCCGACGACGACGCCGACGCGACGACGACGCCGACAACGACGACGACGACGGTGACGACGACGACGACGACGCCGACGACGACGACGAAGACGACGACGACGACGACGGTGACGACGACGACGACGACGCCGACGACGACGACGAAGACGACGACGACGACGACGACCACGACGACGACGACGACGACGACGACAACGACGATGTCGACGAGGCGCGCCTCCGCATGGCCGAGCTGTCGGCGGACGCCGGCGACGCGGAGGGCGCTCTGGCGCGGCTCGCCCCGGCGCTGGCGGCGGGGGGCGACGACCTGGGCTGCCTGGGCCTCGCGTGCCGCTGCTTGGAGGACCGGTGCGATCGAAGTGGGCACGGAAGAAACGGGGCCCCCAAACGGGGTGGTGACCACACGGTGCGGTGAGTCGGTGGGGATTCGGGGTCACCGCACGGTTTTGGGATTCGAGCGTTCTCCGAGGACGTCTTGGGCGATTGGGGCATCCGAGGTCCCAAAACCGTGCGTTGACGGACCGTGTGGTGAGGTCTTGGGGGATTTCGAGGTCACCGCACGGTCTGTCACCGCATCGCTTCGGGACTTTAAAGGGACGAAGCCTCAGATCCCGGCGTCGCATTTTTTTCACCACGAGCGTTTTCGCCCAACGACACCCTCACAGATCGATCCGGTTCTAAGAACTGCGCAGCAAGCTTGGGTCTAGGGCTCGTGTCGTGATTTTTGACGGTGATGCGTGTTTGAAATTACGAGGTCTTCGGCCTCTGGAGACCCTTACGGGGCCTCGGGACCGTCAGAACCAAAACGACTCGGGGTGAAAAAATGATCCCCGGGAATGAGTGGGTCGAGAATTGTGGGGGTCGACATCATAAGAAAATAATGATGTCGGGGGTCTGGGAATGGGGGCGAAGGCCAACAACAATCCCTGCCCACATGGGACAGGGCTCGATGTCGGTGCCGCCGCGGGCGCTGTCCAGTCGAGATGGGAGGCCGCCTGCCCAACAGCGGCCGCAACCGGGTTTAGCACAACTGCTGCTGCTGCTGCTGCTGCTGCTGCTGCTGCTGCTGTGCAGTGTGCCCATGCTTTCCATACTCATGCTGGACGTTCAGAGAGGACTTGGGCAGGCACGAGGAGGCCATGCGGATGTGCGAGCGCGTTTGCCGCGCGGACGTCGCCTCCACCTACGCCGCCCTGAGGGAGGTGTTCCGCTGCAGGGCGGGGGACGTCTTCGTGGCCACCTACCCGCGCTGTGGCACCACCTGGATGGTGCAGGTGTGCACCTGCGTGCTGCACGGCGCGGAGGCAGACCGCACCCGGCACGCCGTCTTCCTGGAGGGCGCCATCGCGGCCTCCGCCTCGTCGCTCTGGACGGTAGAGGGCCTGGCCGCTCCAAGGATCATCAAGACGCACGCGCCCGCAGACTCTCACGCGGGGCTGCGGCGGCGAACCGTCGACGTGCTCCAGGACCACGGAAAGGTCATTTACGTGGTGCGCAATCCGAAGGACACGCTGGTATCTCGAGGAAGGAAAAACTGCGTAAACGTGAATTTCTGGAGCTACGCCCGGATGTCTCAGATAGGCGTTGGGCCCCCCTTGGTGGCGCCTCCGGCGCCGCCCCAGGCGCGCTCCTCGCGCCAGGGAGGGGGGTCCAGCGCCGATCCGAGAAGTCGGCGCAGAGCACCGAATATTCATGATCCTGCCGCTGTTCCGCCCTCCGAGTCGCTGCGGCATCACCACAGCAGCCACCCGGGCATCCGCTTCGAGGGCAGCTGGGACGACTGGGTGGACGGGTGGCTCCGAGGCGAGCGGTCCATGGAGTACGGCGGCACGTACTTCGACCACGTCCGCGGCTGGTGGCATCTGCACAGGCGGCACCCATCGGCGGCGCGCCGATGGCCGCGGCAGAGGGGGCGGGCCTTCTCGGAAGGCCCGGCAGGCAGCTGGCTTCCCGAGGGGGCTCGAAGAGCACAACAAATTGCACAAGCAGGAGCGGACGGAACTCCGCGCGGATGTCTTGGATCGGCGTTGGGCCCCCCTGGCGGCGCCTCCGGCGCCGCCCTTGGCGCGCTCCGCGCGCCAGGAAGGGGGGCCCAGCGCCGATCCAAGAAATCCGCGCGGACTCATGGAAGGTTGTGTTGATGCGTTTGTTCTGTTCCTCTGGGAGGAGGAGGAGGAGGAGGAGGAGGAGGAGGAGGAGGAGAGGAAGAGGAAGAGGAAGAGGAAGAGGAAGAGGAAGAGGAAGAGAGGAGGAGGAGGTGAGGAGAAGATGAGGAGGAGGAGGGGGAGGAGGAGGAGAGGGGGAGGACGAAGAGGGGAGGAGGAGGAGGAGGAGGAGGACGAGGAGGAGGAGAGGAGGAGGAGGAGGAGGAGGAGGAGGAGGGGGAGGAGGAGGAGGAGGAGGACGAGGAGGGGGAGGAGGAGGAGGAGGAGGAGGAGGAGGAGGAGGAGGAGGAGGAGGAGGAGGAGGAGGAGGAGGAGGGGGAGGAGAAGGAGAGAGGCCCTCTGGGCCTTCTCCGAAGCCTCGCCGCTTGTAACGAGAAGGCCTGCCCCCCCCCCCGTCGGGCGCTTGGTGGCTTCGGGTGGGTCGTATAACTCGGTTCTGCCGTGGCCGTTCGGGGCGCTCAGGGCGCCCCCTGAACGCTCTCCCTCGGCGAGGGCGCCCTTTGAACGCTTGGTGGCTTTGGGGGGGTCGTATAACTCGGCTCTGCCGTGGCCGCTCGGAGCGCTCAGGGCGCCCCCGGAACGCTCTCCCTCGGCTCTGCCGTGGCCGTTCGGGACATCCAGGGCGCCCCCAGAGAACACCATCGTCGAGGCGAGGCGAGGCGCAGCCGCCGGAAGGCATCCCAAGGCGGGAGAGCCGAGGAGAATACACGAAAACGTCGTACAACGTATTCACAAAACAACAACAACAACAACAACAACAACAACAACAACAACAACAACCACAACAACAACAACAACAACAACAACAACAACACCAACAACAACAACAACAACAACAA
This sequence comes from Prorocentrum cordatum, assembly GCA_963575745.1. Taxonomy (NCBI): domain Eukaryota; class Dinophyceae; order Prorocentrales; family Prorocentraceae; genus Prorocentrum; species Prorocentrum cordatum. The sequence goes on from CAUYUJ010017300.1 coordinate 172,245, forward strand.
CAGCAGCAGCAGCAGCAACAACAACCACAACCACAACCACAACCACAACCACAACCACAGCCACAACAACAACAGCAACAACAACAACAACATCAACATCAACAGCAACGGCAACAGCAACAGCAACAGCAACAGCAGCAACAACAACAACAGCAACAATAAACAAAAACAAACGCTCTCGTCGAGGCGAGGCGTGGCAGCTGGAAGGCATTCCCAGGCGGGAAAACCGAGGAGAACTTACAACAACGCCGTACAAATTACGGGGGGAGAAGGGAAACAACTATCCCGGCAAAGCAACCTAACAGCGATGTGTAGAAGCATATCTGGAAGCATTCCCCTTAAGATTTAGGTGAGAATCCAGTTGTAGAAGTCTGCTGTTCTCGCAGTCGCAGCCTCAGCCTGCCTCGGCTTGCCTCGGCCTTAGCCTCAGCCTGCCTCGGCCTCAGCCTCAGCCTCAGCCTGCCTCAGCCTCAGCCTCAGCCTGCCTCAGCCTCAGCCTGCATCAGCCTCAGCCTCAGCCTGCCTCAGCCGCAGCTTGCCACAGCCTCAGCCTCAGCCTGCCTCAGCCTCAGCTTCAGCCTCAGCCTCAGCCTCAGCCTGCCTCCTCGGCTTGCCTCAGCCTCAGCCTCAGCCTGCCTCAGCCTCAGCCTCAGCCTGCCTCAGCCTCAGCCTCAGCCTCAGCCTCAGCCTGCCTCAGCCTCAGCGTCAGCCTCTCAGCCTCAGCCTGCATCAGCCTCAGCCTCATCCTCAGCCTGCCTCAGCCTCAGCCTCAGCCTCAGCCGCAACTTGCCTCAGCCTCAGCCACAGCCTCAGCCTCAGCCTCAGCCTGCCTCAGCTTCAGCCTCAGCTTCAGCCTCAGCCTCAGCCTGCCTCGGCTTGCCTCAGCCTCAGCCTCAGCCTGCCTCAGCCTCAGCCTCAGCCTCAGCCTGCCTCAGCCTCAGCGTCAGCCTCTCAGCCTCAGCCTGCATCAGCCTCAGCCTCATCCTCAGCCTGCCTCAGCCTCAGCCTCAGCCTGCCTCAGCCTCAGCCTGCCTCAGCCTTAGCCTCGCAGGTGGCTCCGGGCAATCGAAATGTAGCCTGGGAGTGGTGTTCTGGGACCACGAAGAACACTCAGTGGCCTACAGTTGGCTCCGGGCATTCAAAATGTGGCCCGGGAATGGTGTTCTGGGAACACGAAGAACCGAAGTGGCCTACAGTTGGCTCCGGGCATTCAAAAGCATGCCCAGGAATGGAGTCCTGGGAACTCGAAGACCACGAAGTGCGTTACTGTTTGCTTAAAACGAGTTCCCCGGCATCCCCCCGGCATCCTCCCCTTGATCGCGCCCAGACCCCCTTGGGGAGTCATGATGCTTTCTTTTGACCCTACTAGAAACCTATCAGTCTTCGCTGTTAGGTAAAAAAACTTGTCCCCTCTGTTTTCTTTTGTCTGCCCCCTCTGCCAACCCCCGCTGCTTGCCCCCCTGGGCCCGCCGCCGAACCCAGACAGAGTGCACCTCGTCTACTTCGAGGACATGAAGGCGGACCTCGCCAGCTCGGTGTCCGGCGTCGCGGCGTTCCTGGGGCGCGAGGTCGGCGCGGCTGAGCTCGCGGCGTCGGTCGACCGGTGCTCCTTCGAGAGGATGCGGGAGGGCTACCAGGTCCCCGAGGACATCTCGGCAGACGAAGTTTCGAGGCTCAAGGTTTCCGGATGCGTTCGTCGGATCTCGGCGGCTTTCTAGACTCGCGATGCTTTTCAGCGGCTGCGCCTTGCTGAGAGTGTCCCAGGGGTGCCCAGATCGTCCCGAACGGCGATCCGAATTTTTAACCGACAGCCAAAGCACAAGGATCAGGGTCGGAATCGAAGATCAGGGGCCAAGTCAGGGGGGGGGACAGGCTGACGAACGCGCCCGAAGAGCCTCGAGCCTCGAGACTTCGACGTCCTTCCCTTCGGATGCAACTCCTGGGAGGTCAAATTGTGATTTTGGCCTGGTCCGAAGTCCGGCTTAATCCTTCTGAATCCCGCTTAATCCGATTTAATCCCGGTTAATCCGGCTTAATCCCGCTTAATCCGAAGCCCACTCTGGCGTAACAGCCCCGCAATGGGGCTTCATCCTCTTTAATCTCTCCGACGAAAACCCCCCAGTAGTTCGCCTCCTACCCCCCCCAGACATTCGGCGTCTCTACTTTCAAGACACTGGCCCCCGACCTCTCGGCCACTTCCCCAGGATCGGCTCTTCGTGCCGAGTCGTTGTCTGACTGCCCCGAAGCCCAGTGAGGGCCCCGACAGGCCGAAGAGAATGAAAAACCTCCGTCTCGATTTTGTCGAGACGCCAGATGTCTGCCCCCCCCCCCCCCTCAGAGAGGACGCCAGGGGCAGGGTCAACGCAGCGCACTTCCGAGCCGGGGAGGCCGGCTCCTGGCGCCGGGCGCTGACCGCGGAGCAGGCCCGGCGGGTGGACGCAGAGACGCGGAGGCAGCTGGGCGTCGAGATGTCCCAGGGCCTGCGCATCTCGGAGGGGGGCCCCGTCCCAGAGGTTTCTCTGCTCCGAAAGAACTGGAGCGGCCGGGTTTGGGGCAGTTTTCGGCCTCAGGGGGGGCCCTCCAAGGGCCCTGCAGGACTGTCAAAGAGCGGCTCAGGATGAGAAGCCGGCCCTGGGGAAGCGAAGGTGTCCAGACCTCCAGGGGTCCACGCCTCCAGAAGCATGAAGCGCCAGATGCCTAGGGTCGAGAAGACGGCGGCCCTCACTGGCGCTGTTCGTCCCGCCATCTTCTCTGTGCGACAAAGCGCGGCGCGAGGCTCGGGGCGAGTTTGGGCCTCTGTAGGGGGGCCCTCGCCGCGTCGCGGGGCCGCCAAACGATGCGGCATGACAAAGTTTGCCCCTCTTGGGGCCCACGCTGTGAACATCCCCGACGTCGGAGCCCTGGGGGAGCGAGGCCACGGCGGCCCTCTCCCTGGCGCTTTTGTTCGTCCCGCCCTGGGCCTCTTGGAGACCCATCGCCTCCACGGCGGAATCCGCCCCGAAAAACACGCCGCCCGGAAGGGAGTCTGGCGTTTTGTCCAACGAAAAATACGCCGCCCCGAAAAACACGCCGCCCGGGACGGAGTGTGCGCGGAGTGAGGGACGGGCAGGGAAGGCGTTTCGTCCCCGACATCTTCCGATGTGATGTGTCCCATCCGCGGCCCCAGAGCTCCGAGTCCTTTCCCTGGGGGGGGGGGGGGGGGGGGGGCGTTTTGCGTCCCAGATCCGTGTTTGGATGGTCCCGCGGACGCAGTCATCCAGCGCTCCATTTTGTCCTACGTGTGGACCCCCGACCTCTCGGCCACTTCCCCAGTCGTTCTTGGACAGTCCCAAGGCCCGATGAGGGCCCAGAGAGGCCGAAGACGAGGGCAAACCTCCGTCTCGATTTTCTCGTGACGCCCGATGTCCGAGATCGGCGGGATTGAACAATCGCATCGCCGGAGAGCTCTAGGCCTCTTAAATGGGATCGGAGCAGATGGGGTCGGAGGATCGTGCCGCATCGCCGATGCATCGGCGATGCGTCGCCGAGGCGGCTCGATGTGGGGCCCACTTTTCTCCACGCCGACGTCGCTGATGCATCACCGGTGCATCGCCGGTGCATCGCCGATGCATCGCCGATGCGGCGCGATCCTCCGACCCCACCTGCTCCGACCCCATCCGGGAGGCCTCTGAGAGCCGGGGCCGGCCCTCCTCCGAGCCTCCACGACCTCGGCCCGCCGTAGCTCCCCGGGGCTCCGGGGCTGCCAGGCGCTCCTCCTGCTCCTCCTGCTCCTCCTGCTCCTCCTGCTCCTCCTGCTCCTCCTGCTCCTCCTGCCTCTCCTCCTCCTCGTCCTCCTCCCCTCCTCCTCTTCCTCCTCCTCCTCCTCCTCCGCCTCCTCTCCACGCCGCGCAGGGCCGGGGCCCCTGGGTCGGCGTGGAGGCGCCTCGGGGGGACAGCCGGGCGCCGAGGTGTCCCTCGGGGGCCCGGGGCCCCACGGTCTCGGCTTAACGTCGGGCCTGACCCTCTACAGGAGGAGTGTTCCAAAATAGGCAAAATGGACGATGTGTTTGCTATCTTTGCATATTTGGGGGGCATTTCTGGGGTATCTTTCATTTTCTGTCCCAAATCCGCATGTAGGGGGACATGCCCGACCGAAGTCTCGGCCCGCGCCGCAGCTCTGCTTAGCTCCCCGCGTCGGACCAGCCACGCACAAGAGTGGCATGTGGCCGGAGTGGCCTCTGGTGTGGGCACACATCAGGGGCGACACTAGGGGGGGGGATTGGCACAGGGGGCGGACGCATCGACCCCCAATCGCCCATCAATCGCCGACAGGGGCCCGATAGCCCCAACCTGCCCAGGAAGGTGCGGATTCACGACCAGAGGCCTATCGCCGATCTATCGGCGATGTATCGCCGATTCCAGGTCGATGCATTCCCCCCTATGCCAGTCCCCCCCGATCGTTGCCTTTCAACACAGGGGGTGGCCCCCAGCACTGGCATGCGCACTCGACTCTGGTGGCCCCGCCGCGGAGCCCGACAGCAGCGCACCAAAGGCCACCCCTGCCCAGGGCCACTCCTGCGTGCTCGTCGGGCGCGGGCTTGCCGGGCCTCGAGTTCGCCGTTGGAGCCAGCTTCAAGCAGTGGCGAAGCGTCCTGGCGTGCCTATAGGCCAACAATGTTCTAAGACCCTTTTGTGGCTTCCACGGAATGTTCTCAGAACATGTCTGGCTGAGACTGTCTTGTTTGAACACATCGGGTCTATGTCCTAAGAACATGTTTTGTTCTTAGAACAGTTCTGGGTTCTAAGAACATGCCGTGGTAGGCCTATAGGAATGCCAGGACGGTCGGTCCCTGCTCAACTCTTGCGTGCTCGTCGGACGCGGGCTTGCCTGGCCTCGAGTTCGCCGTCGGAGCCAGCTGGGGGTCTGAGCTGGCCCAGCTCTGGTTTTTTGGCCAGCACGGAGGGGTTCGAGGCTCTGGGTTCAAGAAGATTTTTTTTTTTTTTTCTCTCTCTCTCTCTCTCTCTCTCTCTCTCTCTTCCAGAGACCGTCGGGCCCCAGGAGCGTCAGAAACGGATAGGTGGAAAAACGAAAGCGGCTGGACCCAGGGAGGGGTCCGGGGACCGATTTGGAGCGGATGTGCCTTCATCCCCACCCTCTTGACTGATTGTCTCGGAGTCCCCAACCGGCTCAGACCCCTGGGACGCTTTCGCCGACGCTTCCTGACGGACGGTCCCAGCATGATTTGTGACGTCCCGCTTTCCACGGGATGCTTGTGGTGGCGGGGACTCGCCTCGAATTTCGGGCTGGGCCCGAAGAACGAAAATTTGCATAAATATGAATTGTCGACAGTCCGCGCAGATTTCTTGGATCAGTGCTGCTCCCCCCTTGCGGCGCCTCCTTCACCGCCCCTGGCGCGCTCCGCGCACCAGAGAGAGAAATCCGCGCGGATCATCGAAAGTTCATGTTTACAGTCGGGCCGCTGAAGAACGAACCCGTTTCGTTGGGGGGTGCTCATTGTTCCTTCATGTATGTAGCATGTATTCGACAGTCGGCCCAGATTAGTAGGTCGACCCTGCCAAATCAAGGGTGCCTTTGTGCCCTGTGTCTCGCGACCCCTCCTTCCTACATTCCTCTGGCAATGTGGCCCTCGGAAGGGTCTTGTGTCCTCTCGCGTGTCCTGTCCAATCGAGTCCGACTGTAGGTGTCCCTCATGCTTTCTACGGGAAACAGACGATGATCTCCTGGAGACGAGGGCCTCGCTCCTTCTCGGGGGTTCCCAGTGACAGCGTTTCGACTGCATGCAGCTGCTGATTCCTCTTATGGCTGTGGAAGCCGATTCATGGAGAGGAAGCATGCTGCCAAATGATTTCCAGGTGTCTAAAACAATGTTTCAAGCATGCTCCAAAGCTGTAAAAGCATGCTTGAATCGTCTTCAGAGCATGCTTGGCACATCATCGAACACACCTGTAATTCAATGTTCGGATTGTTAGCATGTCCAGTGCCAGGGCATCCGCACTCTTCTGGGCCCCCGTCAGACAGACCCGAGCCCCCGCAGCTCGAAGCCCGCGCCCCCCCGGCCGCGTGGAGCGGCCGCCGCAGCGCGGGCCCGCGGGCCGCCTCCGCCTCCGCGCAGCGACGTCGCCGGAGGCGCGCGGGCCCCCAACGCTTTTGGCAGGCGCCCCGCGGCCCCGGAGGGCAAGGTAAAACGACGCGAAGATCGGGACGAAATCGGATCGGGATAACTCGAAGTCTCTGAGGATCGGCGGGTTTGGAGGATGTCTTGGGCGCCGCGGCCGCTCCAGAGCGTTCCGGAACGCTCTGAGAGCGCTCCGGAACGCTCTGGAGCGATTTATCCCGATCGTAGCCCTGTTTTACAAGGGCGCCGCCTCGGAGGGGAAAAAGCACAGCAGAAGCAGAAACCTTGGAAGCTCCGCGCGGACTCCTCGGATCGGCGCGGGGCCCCCCGTGGCAGCGCTTCCAGCGCCACCCCACGTGGGGGGTTCCAGCGCAGAGCCAGAAGGCATGCGCACGGACTTCCGAGGGTTGATGTTTCTGCAGTTTGTTGTTCCTCTATTGCGGCGTGAGCGGCGAGAGGGGCATCTGTGGTCCTTCCGCTCCCGCGGCAGGGCCCGCACTTTTCATAAGAGCAGGCTATAAGTTCAGCCCTGAGGTTCGTTCGGGCCTGTCCCTCTACAGGAGGAACATGCAAAAACAGTCAAAAAATAGTAGGGGGACTATTTGTTAAGCATTTGTTGACCGTTCGGGGGCATTTTTCTATTTTTTTTTCGTCCAAAATCCCCGTGTAGGGGGACACGCCTGACCTAACCCTGAGGAAGAACGGAGGGGGCACCAGCATGAGCATGCTGACCGCCCGTTCGCCGCCGCTTTCACGGGCTGTGTGCGTAGGCAGCAGCGGAGGGGCACCACCCTGCGGCCAGTGGGAGTCTGCCCTTCTGGGGGGCAGCTGGCCGCCGACTTGCGAGGCGTGCGCGGGTGTCCCGCTGAAAAGAACCCAGGAGAGCAGGTGTTGGCACGACATGGGCGCTGGCCAAGAAATCTGTCGACTGCTCACTTTTGGGGCGCCCCAGAAGACCTCGAGGAACGAAGGAGCTGCCTTCTCGGCGGAAGCTGGCGGAAGGCCGGCGGAAGGCGGCGAAGGTAAAACGAGGCCGCCTCCGCCGGCGGAACCTGGCGGAAGGCCGGCGGAAGTCGAAATCAGCAGCCCAAAGATGCCGTTGTTGGGGGGGTTCGAGATTTCTTGAACTTGGTGCATTACCGATCTCAACCACTGTTAGCTGGCGACGCGTTTCGGACTCTAGGTCCTCTTCTGGGCCAAAAGGCTGCGGTGTCCCACGCGCGTGCCGTGCAGCGCGCGAGCAAGGCAGCAAGAGGTCGGCCCTGTGGTCGGTCTTGTGGTCGGCGTGCTTGTGGAGCTGCGCCAGTTGCAGCCAGGTCTGCGGCCCCAGCGAGGGGCGCCAGGCCCTCGCGCTTCCCCGCTCTGGCCCCTCCGAACGCCGCAGTCGTCTAACCTACCTGTAGATAAGTACCGACACACCTTACATAGATGCGCATCTGTATTTGCATAGATGTACAGAACTGTGTAGGTTGCGTTCAACAATTACATCGAGTCTTTTGAGTACACATTAAGATACATATAACCATAGCATATATATATATATGTCATATATATACATCACTGCATGCTCATGTGCTGGGACAACCTCCGGGCCCTGCTTCAAGCACGGGTGCTTTGACTAACTGTCCGCATTTTGGCCCCCTCACACTGTCAAGCAGAACGGTCTACAACACTTCGCGCACACACACACACACACACACACACACATTGCCCCCCGCCCCCGCAGATCGAAACACTGCCAATCATGATTGCGCACAAAAGCATGCACGTTTACCAGCGCGGACCCCAAACACTGGGTTCTTGCACTCTCGGTGTGCACCCTCTGCGCTGCAGTCAGTTTGCGCACGGCATCTGTACATGCAATGCGGGTACGAGGCGTGCGCGTGCGGCCACAGGGCGAAAGCCCAGTCACGCCAGCCAGCGCGCGGGCCCAGACGGGGCGGCACGAACGTGTACCAGGCGAAAACCCCTAACGCCAGGCATCGTACGGGGCGGGCTCCAGGCGGGCACCTGGCGAAAGACCAGAGATGCCAGCCAGCGCACCGAGCGGGCACGACGCGGGCACCAGACGTAAACACAGTAATTTCAGCCAGTGCGCAGGGCGGGCACCAGGCGGGCACCAGAATCTATGACTGGAAGTAAGACCCCCAGTGCATGCACTGCGTGGGTAGCTCTTGTAGCACATGTATCTATATGTTCAGGTGCATCCATGTGTGTATGTGTGCGTTGTGTGCCTTTGTGTGTCTGTGTGTGTGTGTGCCAGCATGGGCCCCAAACGGCAAGCTATTGCACTGTGGACGTGCAGGCTATGTGACGCAAGGTATGTGGTGCAAGCTACGCGGTGCAAGATATGTGGTGTGAGCTATGTGGTGCAAGCTGTGGTAAAAGCTACGTGGTGCAGTATATGCGCCCGCCCAGCGCACGAGGCGCCCTCGAGGCGCCAGCAGGTGGCCACGGGCGGGCATCAGGCGAACCCTCGGCACACACACAAACAAACAAACAAGCACACACACACACCAACACACACACACACCAACACACACACACACACAAGCGCGCACACACACACACACAACACACACACACAACACACACACACCAACACACACACACACACACACACACACCAACATACACAACACACACACACACACACACACACGCACGCACACACGCACGCACACACACACACACACGCACGCACGCACGCACACACACACACACACACACACAGATCGCGTCGCGAAAAAATTCAGGACGGAGGTTTTCCGCTAGTTTCAGCCCCAGGGGCCCTTCGCCGGGCCCCGGGGCCGTCAAAGAACGACTCGGGACGAAAGACCGGTCCCCAGGGAGAGGGTCGGGACTTCCAGGGACGCCGGCCTGAAAAGATGAGGACGGCGCATGGCTGGGGATGCAAATGATCCCCGCATCGGAGGCGCCGCTTCAGGACTGCCCCGTCGCGTTGCCGCGCAGCTTCGCCACCTCGCTCGGCCGGCCGCTGGAGGGGGGGAGCGGCTTCCTGCGGGGCCTTCGGGGGGTCCTCTCGGGGTCTCTCGGGGAGCTCTTGGGCGTTCTCGGGGCGCTCTTCGCCGGCCTGACGCCTTGGGAGGCCAACTCTGAAGGGGCCCCAGGACACACAAATATATACACACAAATAAACATATTCCCCAGATGTTCCTATATTTTCTGGGTTTTTGTCTTCCCTCCCACTTCCAATATTTTCCCATACTTTCTGGGAAGTCGACGATTAATTGTGTCTGTGTGTTTTTTCCCCTCCTGAATCTCGGGGGTCGCTCTGGGCCAGCCTGAGGCCTCTTGGGGTCGCGTTTAGCCCCGGAGGTCTCTGTCGACCATCTTAGGGCCGTCTTGGGGGCCTCCTTCGGCCACCGTGAGGCCCTCGGGGCTCGTCTTGAATTCCTCCTGGGGCCCCGTGTGCGGTGTTGAGGCCATCCTGGAAGCCTCTTTTGGCCTCTGGGGCAGTCATGGGGGTTCAGAAACTCGGGGCGGGCGAAAGGGGGGGATTGGGAAAGGGGGGGTTACAAAATTTGCTGCATTCCTCGATACATGGCCGCCTCCGGCGCTGGGAGGCGCCGGGAAAATCAGCTACGTGAGCTGATTCTCAAACCCCCCCTTTGCTATCCCCCCTTTCGCCCGACCCGAGAAACCCGAAGAGGCACCAAAGCTGAAATCTTGCAAAAATCTAGAGCAAGGCGAGGGTCCGTCTGGAGGCCTCTTGGGGCGTCGTGGGACTCCGCCTCGGGGCCAACGTGGCCGTCTTGAGTGCCATCTTGGACCAGCGCGGAGGCCATGTTGGGCCATGTTTGCAGACTGGGAGGCCATCTTGGCCGTCTTGGAGGGCACCCGGGGCCATCTTGAGGCGGACGGAGAGAGCGGGCTCCCTTGGGGGGGCCAGGGTCATTGGGAGGCCCCAGCCCGAACTCTCATGGTGGGACCACCTCTGGTGGCCTCGCCGATCAGCGCGAAGTCGCCCGAGCACGCGGCAAGCACAGGGCCGAGGCGCAGGACGTAGTCAACCCCGGGGGTTCACATCGTTACTCGGGGTGCTGTGCGAGCGAGAGCTTGATGAGGTAGGCGAAGAGCGCATGATGCCGTTCCCGCTTGGCCCGCGCCGCGGCGTGGTCCTTCTCGCCGGCAGCGTTTTCACACTTGCATCTCTGTTGTACGTGTTTGCGTACCTGTGCACGGGCATGTGTATGGTAACGTGTATGTGTATGTGTGTACGTGCATGTGCATGTGTACTTGTATGTGCACGTGCATGTGTACAAGTGTGTGCGTGCGTAAATGCTTGTTGCAAGGTTTGCTCAAGTCGGAATCAGATTGTTCGAATGCGGGCGAGTGAGCTCAATATGGCTACCATGGCTGAGAATCATGATGAGACCACGGGCATGCTGCCAGACGGGGACAGTGATGATTATTCAGACAGTATTATGAATGTGTCCTTCTGCCGGAATATTTCCGTTTCTGTGGCGGTATGTGCCGGCAGTGTTGCCGGCATTGCTGGCATCATGTATGTATTCAAACGCCTCGCGCATTCCGCTGGTCCATGCAGCGTCATCGTTGCAATTCGCTTGCGCCCTCGGTAGCGATTTGTAGTTCGCTTGGCGGCTGCAGGAAAGGCAGTCGTCCCCCCAGCCACTGTAAAGTCCCACCCTTATGGGAATACTTGGGGCAGCAAGAGGGAGAGGAGGACGAAAGGGAGGAGAAGGAGCACGAGGAGGACGAGAAGGGGGAGGCGTCGTGGGGACCTATTGGGGCCTCCTGGGGGGCCTCCTGGGGGCTTCTCGGGGGCTTCTTGGAGGCTGCTTGCGGACATCCTGGGGCCTCGCGGGGGCCTTTTGGAGCATCTTGGGAGCAGCTTGGTTTCGTTAGGGGCGCTATTGGCCCGTCTGACGCTTTCAGAGGGAGGCCGTCTGAGGGGCCCTTGGCTGTCCTGGGGCCCTCTGGGGGGCGTTTTGGGGCTGTCTGCGAGATCTCTTGTGGCCGCCTTGGGGCCCTCGTGGCTCGACTTGGGACTATCTTGAGGGCCCCTTGGGCCGTCATGAGGCCATATTGGAGGTCTCTGGGACTGTCTTTGGCCGTCGGAAGCCAAAAAGGCGAGAACTCGAATCTGCATGTCTATACATATTTATGTATGTATATGTATGATTATGCGTGGGTATATAGTTCGGTGTAAATGATATATATATATATATAGATATGGATTGATGGTTGGATGGATGGATGGATGGATGCATGCATGTATGTTTGTATGTATGTGTGTAGGTATGCCTGCCTGCCTGTCTGCATGCATGTATGTGTGTATGTAATGTACGTCTGTATGTCGGTCTGCCTGTATGTCTGTCTGTCTGTCTGTGTGTCTGTTTGTATGTGTGCACGTATGTATGTATGCATGTATGCATGTATGCATATGTGTATGTATGTGTGTGCAGGCATGCATACATGCATGCATGCATGTATGTATGTATGCATGCATGTATGTATATATGTGGGTGGATGTATGGATGTATGGGTGTGTGTATGTATGTATGTGTGTATGTGTGGTTGTGTATATATAGATGTGTATATATATATATATATATGGATGCGTGCATGTATGTGTGTATGCATGCATGCATGCATGCATGTGTGCATGCATGTGTGCATGTATGGTGTGTATGTATGTATGTATGTATGGATGTATGTATGTATGTATGTATGTATGTATGTGTGTATGTATGTATGTATGTATGTATGTATGTATGTATGTATGGATGGATGGATGGATGGATGGATGGATGTATGTATGTATGTATGTATGTATGTGTGTATGTGTGTGTCTGTATGTGTGTGTACGCATATACGCATGCGAGTGAAAACTTGCGTTTGTGTATAACTATAGATATGTGTAGGTGTATGTGTTTATATATGGCCATCCGCCCATCCCGCAACGCCTAGGTTGTAGGTCAGCGATCTCTCGGAAGCCTCTTGGCGGTGGTTTTGCGGGCGTCTTGCGGCGATTTGGGGGCCTTCGATATGGGCATCTTGGGGGGCTCCTTGGGGGCCTGCTGGCAGTCTTGGGGGCAATCTTTGGGCGGAAGGCTCGAAGTGTTCGTTCGTGTTCCCCCTCAAGGTCCTCTCTTTGTGTCCTCTTTGGGCCATCTTGGGGACTTCTTGGGCAGTTTGAGCGACCTCTTGGGGGCCTCTTGGAGCAATCGTGGGAGCCTCTTGGGCTGGATCCCGAAAAGCAGAGAACGCTAAAATCGCTCAAAGGCCTAAGGAAAATCAATATTTGGACATCTTGGGGCCCTCATGGAAGGGCTGTGGGGACTGTCTTGGGGCATATTGGGGGCCTCGTGGGCTGTTGTGTGGCAGTGCTGGGCATCTTGGAGCGCTCTTGCGCCGACCCAGGGCCCTCTTGGACCGTCTTGTGCGCCTCGTGGGGCTTTGGTGCCTCTATCTTGGCTCCGGCGGGGACACGCCCCAGCATGCGGGAACAAAAAAACCGGTATGCAGGAAGCCCTGGGAACTCTGGCAATTTGGGATCCGGGCCCTCGAGCACCAGCTACCTGTGGCAAGTCCCGCCACCATGTTTGGGCTGTGGGTATGAAACCTAGTGGACGTTCGTTGGGATCTCGTGGAGGGCCTCTCAGAGGCCTCTTGGAGGAAGTTTTGATGCCTCTTGGAGCCGTTTTGGGGGCCTCTTTTAGGCCTCTTGGGGGCCTCTCGGGGCGCCTCTTGGGGCCTTCTGGGGGCCTTCAAGGGGCCTCTTGGGGCGGAAGACTCGGATTTTCGGTTCGTGTTCCCTCTCTTGGGTCCCTTCTCTTGGGCCGTCTTGGGCGCCTCTTTGGCCGTCTTGGGGCCCTCTTGGAGGCTTCTTGGGCCGTTTCGGGGTGGTCTTGGGGGCCTCTTGCGTCGAAAAGCCGAACAGGCGAGAACGCTAAGATATTCCAGAGCGGGTGGGGAGCCCCTCAGAAGACTTCAGAAACCCTGCCAGGCAGCCGTCGGCATTCTTCCACGCTTCAACGTGCCTGAGGCACACTGGCGGATTCAATGATCAGGATTGAGGACGAAGGGCTCAAGGGACCTGGGGACACTCCAACTCGTGCCTCAAGGCACGTTGGCACGGTTCTGTTCTTACATCGTTCCCTCCCGTGGCGCCGTTTCCCACGCTGACAGCTGCCTCCGCTGAGGAAGTGATTAGAGCCGCAGGCTTCGGTAGAGCCGCAAGATAACCTAGACGCGCCTGGAAGTTGCCGCAGCCCGACGTCGCGACCACCGCATCCGCGATCGTGCCACAGCAGGGAGAGGACAGCGCCGAGGAGATCGATTCTGGTGCTGGCGACGCCCTGCGGCGCGGCGCCAGCGCCCCTGACGACGACGACGACGGGCCGTTTCAGCCGATGCATGTTGGAAGGCTCCGCGCTCACCTCCGTAGCTTCCAGCGCGTGGCCGCGCCAGCGCTCCTCGTCGATGAGAGTCTCAAGGGCGCGGCCGTTCGCCCCGAGGCCATCCTCGCCATTCGCAAGGCAACCCTGCGGCGTTCGCATGGAAGCGGTGCGAGGAATCAGAGCGTGAATTACCTACCCCGCTTTCGCTTCCAGGCAAAACCAAGTCATACCACGCGCCTCCTCGTCAAGCGGCCTGACCAGTACAGGCTGCAATTTGGCATCGTTTGGTATCTCTTGGAAGCGAGGGTGGTCAAAAGCGAGGTAGGTTCGTTTGCCCCCTAAGGAAGGAGGGCTCCCGGAGAAGCTCAAGGTTCGAGGTTCTGGTCCGACCAGAGCCTGCCTGCAGCTGCTTGCCCAAGTGCTGCCTCGCGAGCAGCCCACGCTGCCCGCTCTGCGGCGACCCCGAGGGGTCGAGACGGCACGGGTGGTCCGAGTGCGACGCGCACGCGGGTCTCGGGAGAGATGCGGCTTCTCAGGGCCTCGTGGGCACGAGCTCTGGAAGCCAAGGTTTGGTCCTTCAAAGCAAGATCATGCTTCCAGCACGCTGCGCGATAGCCAGCAGGAGCTCCATAGGTTTAAGCTCTCTAGGCCCACGACGCTGCGAGTGGCTTCATGTTTACCTGCGGAACGCCTCACGCGATCGAGACGTGTTCGGATGCATTCTGAGTTTGTTCGTGTTTAACGTTCGACGCTATGCCGCACGAGGGTGACGTCGCCTTTTGCCTCTCTTGCTTTCGACGCGCCCCACTTGCTATGCGCGCAGCTGCACTTGCTGCCCGTCGGCCATCAGGCCCTTGCTGCGTCGCGCACCGTGCCACTGCTTCTTCGGCTCGGTGCTCCAGGCACGGTGTGCCTGACGGTACCAACCAGCGCTCGCTCTATTTGGTGCCTTTCCTCCCCCATCCTCTCTCTTCACTCTGGGACTCTACTTGGTGTCCTTCCTCCCCCCCCTTCCTCCCTCGTCCTCACTCTGTTGGACCTTCACTCACCCCGTGCTGCGCAGCGCTCACGTCGACCTGGTTCGCGCGCGCGTGTCACTCCTGGCTGGCCGTGCAGTCGAGAGGCTGCACGTCGCCGCCCGGCGCAACAGCACAGCCTGAGCGGATAGGGTCGACTGTGGCCACCCTCGGACCTCCTGCACCGCACCCGCTTCCCGCACCTCTGGCACGTCGTTTTGTTTCCGCTGGGGGCGAGCTGTTTGCTGCGAGTTGTGCGAGCCCCTCGAGTTTCTTAGTTCCCAGGGCAACATCTGAATGTCTGCCCGTGTGCATACATGCATACATACCTACATTCATGCATACACACATACATGCATGTATGCATGCATACATACATGCATACAAATTCACTTACATACATACATACAAACATACAGACATGCATACACATACATGCATACACATACATACATACATACATACATACATACATACATACATACATACATGCAGGCATACATGCATGCATGCATGCATACATACATACATACATACATACATACATACATACATACATGCATACATGCAGACATACAGGCATACATACATACATGCATGCATGCATGCATGCATGCATGCATGCATGCATGCATACATACATACATACATACATACACACACAACCATACATACGTATATACACACATCTATACCTACATGCACACATGCATTCACCTACCGACCTACCTACCTACATGCATGCATACAGACATACATACATGCACACCAGCATGCATGCAAGTGTGCATGAATGAGTGCATGCATGCATGCGTACATACACACATGCAAGTATTGTTGTGCCACTATGTAATCGTGTCTGTATGTATGTATGTATAGAGATGTATGTGTGTATGTATGTATGATGCATATATGTATGTGTTTATGGTTGTATGCATGTGCGCATGAAAGTATGTATGTGTACATAGATATACATATATACATACGTATGTAGTGCTCCGGAAATCGATGAGGTCGGCCTTTGGAGCCGTATTGATACCATGTGGGGCCGTCGTGAAGCCATATAGGGTCATGTTGAAGCCACATTGGTCCGTCTTGGAGGCATGTTGGGCGAGTTTCGAGACATCTGGGCGCCATCTTGGGACGAACTTGCGACCAACATGGGCCCTGACTTCCCGTTTATTCGACTTGGGTGCTTGAAGGATCCAGCACGCCCGTCGCCCGTTGGGCAGGCGATTGTTCATGGCGACTCCGGAGAACCACAGAGTGCCGCGGTTTCGAAGAGTGTCCTTCGTATCCGATGCCCTATGCGTGGAACGAGTGGCCGCTCACTTATGACTACGAAGGTGCTTTTCCGCCAGATTTTGTTTTCGGTATGGGTGTCGCAGCGTTCCAGATTGAAGGTGCTTACAATGAGGATGGCAAGGGGGCGTCAATCTGGGACACATTTACCGGCACTGATACAGTCGGCATGCCAGGTGCAGATTGTAGTTATTGTTGTAAAAAGGCCCCGTGCCCAATAGGTGAGAACATGATGGCAGTCGGCGGAAATGGCTCGACCGGCGCCGTTGCGGATGACTTCTATCACATGTGGGAGACCGATTTGGCGGTGATGCGGTCGATGGGGTTGAGGGCTTTCCGCTTTAGCATTTCATGGCCACGCGTGATCCCAACAGGGCAAATCCAGGATGGTGTGAACGAAAAGGGCATCAGATTTTATAACAATCTAATCGATGGGCTCCTCGCTGCAAACATCACGCCGTATGTGACGCTGTACCATTGGGATTTGCCACAAGGGCTGGTTGACCCAAAGCGGGGACTCGATGCATGGTGGTCGAATGATTCAAGTGGGGTGCCCACTGGTCAAATAACGGCTGCATTCGGTGACTATGCTGACTTGTGTTTCAGAGAGTTTGGCGACCGGGTCAAGCACTGGTTCACCTTTAACGAGCCGAACCATTTCTTGTACGGAGGTGTCGACGAGGCTCCCAACACGCCCCAGAGCAAGGTGAGGTGGCCCAACGCGTACGTCGCCGCCCACAACGTCCTGACCGCGCACGGCGCGGTGCATCAGCTATACCGTTCGAGGTACAGAGACGAACAGAAGGGCAGCATCGGAATTGTCTTCAACCAGAACTGGTTCGAGCCGAACAGCACCGAACCGAAAGATGTTGCTGCGGCCGAGCGTGCACTCCTTTTTGGGCTGGGATGGTTTGCAGACCCGATCTTCTCCGGTACAGGTGATTACCCGGCACCCATGCGAGCTGTTTTCCGCAGCCAGGGCGTGGATCTGCCGGTCTTCACCCGGGAACAAAGGCAAAACATCAGCTCGAGCGCGGATTTCTTCGCCGTGAACTTCTATTCCAGTAAGTTTGCTGGCGACGCCGATCCGACCTGGGGGTTCATTTCGGGTGTTGCTAGAAGTACCCCTGGCCCAAGGTACCCCCAGGATTCTCGGGGTGGCCCAGACGGCCTCCAGGGCACCCCTCACGAGGCCCAGAGGGCCCCAGGGGCTCAAAATGGAGCGAAAAGCTGGGGGCACCTTGGGCCAGGGGAGGGGCACTTCCAGCAACACCCGATCGTTAACAACGCGGGCGGCTGGCTCACTGCCTTCGCCGACACCGCCTCCTGGACCTTGGAGGAGCGGCCCCCGCCGTGGGGCATGCCTCGGGGGGGGCCCTTGTGGCTCTACTCGGGGCCCTGGGGCCTCCGAAAGCTGCTGAGCTGGATCCACCGGCGGTACGGCGGCCCGCCAATCTACGTCTCCGAGTTCGGCTGGGCCGGCCCTCCCGGAGGCACCACGCTGGAAGAGGAGGCGCTTCACGACAGAGACCGCCTCGCGTATTATGCCAATCACACGTCGGAGATGCGGAAGGCGATCTCCGAGGACGGCGTCGACCTGAAGGGTTTCTTTGCGTGGTCGTACGTCGACAACTTGGAGTGGTCGGCTGGTTACGGAACGCGTTTTGGGACCACCTTCAACGACTACGCAATGGCTCCGACGGGCCAGGCGGGCCCCGTGAAAGGCTTCCCGCAGCCAACACCCGGGCACCAGACGCGACAGCGCAAGGCCTCTTCGTGTTGGCTGGAGGCTGTGTGGCGCTCTGGGGCGATGGTGGACCCCCATGGCGAAAGGTTCCGGGGCTGCGTGAACTCTTCCGTCTTCTCTGGGGCCTATGTGACGGACCTGAACGAAACCGCAAGCATCGTCGTGGCCCCAGAGGCGGGGGGGGCAGGCTACATCACACGTGGTACCAGCCAGATTCGTGCTCAATTCAGCCACGGCCTGATTCTCATGCACTCCAAGGGCTCCAGGATCCCTGGGTACTGGAACCACGCTGAGCGTGCCATTGAGTGGGGCACCGGTGCTCTCTGGAGACAAGTCTGAGTTGAAGGGCTGAACAGTTCAAAATACGCTAGCACATGCATGCATGCATCCATGCAGACATGCATGAGTACATACATTCATATTCAGGGTCGCGCATCTGCTGCAATCTGATATGGGTTGCGCCTCCAGGAACCCGTATTTTATTGCAGTTGTCCATGGATGGTGGCCCTGGATGGGTCAACATGTTATATACTTACATGTCTCTGGGCTCCGAGATGCCGCGCGAAAGGTCGTACAGACTGTTTCGCTTGAGACATCCTCGTAACTCTGGGCTTCGAGATGCCGCGCGCCATGTTGTCCGCCCCGTTTCGCTTGAGACTTCTTCGCAATTCTGGTGTCGGAGATGCGTCGTGCTCATCGCAAGCCGTCTTGGCGCCGTCTTGGAGCTCTCTCGGGCTGTTTGTGGGTCCTCCTGGCCGTGAAGGAGGTCTCCTGCGGCCGTTGCAGCTTGGGCCGTCGATGGGGCCCTCTGGAGCCGTACTGGGCCCTGGCGGCCTCGGTTGCCTGTCTCGGCCGCTTTGGAGGCTCAGGAGCGCGGACGCGCAGGCACTTGCTGTGGGTCGCGGTCTCTCCACAGGGCCTCGGGAGCGGAGGAGGAGGAGGAGGAGGAGGAGGAGGAGGAGGAGGAGGAGGAGGAGGAGGAGGAGGAGGAGGGGGAGGGGGAGGGGGAGGAGGAGGAGAGGGCAGAGGAGGAGAGGGAGGAGGAGGAGGAGGAGGGGGCGATCGTTTCTTGCAAGGGGCCGTGGCCTCGGGGGCGCGGATCTGCGTCTTTCTACTCGGGCCTGTCCCTCTGCAGGACGAAAATTCAGGAATGGTCAAACAATAGTCTGGGGACGATATTTCGAGTATTTCTGAGCATGCTTGGCCATTCGGGGGGATTGTCAATCTTTCCTCAAACATCTGCCTGCAGGGGGACACGCCCGACCCAAGAGCAGGCCTGGTGAGGGCGAGGAGTGGCCTCAGAAGACCTGCAGAACCGAAGTCCGGCAGCCTTTGGCGGCGCTCTTGCCACACCGCGACGTGCCCCAGAGCACGGGGGCGGATGCTTGCGAGCCGCGGGTGGAGGGTTTCTCCGAAGGACTTAGGCGACCCGTCCTCCTCCTCCTCCTCCTCCTCCTCCTCCTCCTCCTCCTCCTCCTCCTCCTACTCCTCCTCCCCCTCCCCCCCCTCCTCCATCTACTCCCCTCCCCCTCCTCCTCCTCCTCCCCCTCCTCCTCCTCCTCCTCTCCTCCTCCTCCTCCGCCTCCTCCTCCTGCTCCTCCTCCTCGGGTCGCCTACAGCCCCGAGGAAACGTGCAGCCGCGGGAAGGGTGTCGGCATTGGTTTAGTTAGGGCCGCAGTACAGCTGTTCCAAAGCAGAGTTCCCCTCGGGGAACTGTTTTTGATTCGTTGTTTTGCCGATCGGCGCGGGCCCTCGCCCCCCCCCCCACCCCATTTGTTTTCAGGCAGGTGGAGTCTCTCCCCACAGGACGCCCTGTCGCAAACAGTCGCACTAAGCAGAGGTCCGCAGCCAGACCCCCCCCTCACCCCCCCTTCCGCCTTTGTCGAAACGCCGAATAAGAAAACGCGAACCACGGGGAACGTTCCGTTTGAGGCCGTCTTGCGGCCATCTTTGGCGTTTTGGAGCGCTCGGGGGCTGTCTTTGAGGCCTCTTGGGCCCTCTCGAGCGCTTTCTGGGGCCCCCATTGGCCCGTCTGAGGGCCCTCTCTGGCTTCTGGAAACGTCACGCGGGGCAGCCCAAGAACGCGCGGGAGCGCCCGGAAGTTGGAGAATGTTGGGCCCGACTCCTCCAGAGTATCCCAATCCCCCCCGTCCTGGCCACGAGCCGGCCTGGGCGGAGAGACCCGCGCGCGGACGCTCCACGAGAGGGGGCGGCGCCGCCCTGCGGGCGGGGCCCACGGAGGCCGCAGGGTGGAGCTCCACGGGGCGCACGGGGCGCGCGAGGAGTGGGCGGCCGCGCCTCGCGGGCGACGCCCACCCAGACCCCCTCGCGTCGCGAAACAAAAATCACGACGAGAGGTGTTTCGCATGCTTCTGCCCCCGGGGGGCCCTTACCGGGCCCCGGGGCCGTCAGCGAAGACAGCTCGGGATGAAGAACTCTGGGGGTCCGCGTCATGAGAAATTTGCCACTTCGGGGGTCTGGGGCAGGTGGAGCTCCCTAATTAGATCACCGAGCGCGTTCCACTACTCGCAGAGTGCCTACTCGCAAACGTTAGAAAAAAACACATGTCTGCTCTGATGTAATGCATCGAAGATCCCCCGCGGCGGATCTGGGCCATCTGCGAGCAGGTACCTTGCGAGTCGTTGAACGCGCTTGTCCACTAGAGCGCGCGAGGTGTGAGGGCTGTGCCCAGATGGGGGCACGAAGCGCGTGGGGGGAGCGTGCAGTCACCACGCCACGCCGTCCGCCCGCACGGCCGCTTGAGGCCAGCGGGCCGGTCGGCAGCTCCACTGCCAGCACTAGGATGCCGGGGCAACGGCAGGAGTTGAGCAGTGGCGGAGCGTCCTGGCCCGCCTATAGTCCTACCAAGCAATTTTCTACGTGTGTTATGTGGTTTCCACGAAATGTTCTGAGAACATTTCTGGCCGAGACTGTCTTGTTTTATCACATCGGGTTCATGCTCAAAGAACATTGCTGTTGTTCTTGGAACATTTCTGGGTTCTAAGAACATGTCGTAGTGGACCTATAGAAATGCCGGGACGGTCAGTCCCTGCTCAAAGGGGGGGATGCATCGACCCCAAATCGCCCATTGATCGCCGATAGGGGCCTGATAGCCCCAGCCTGCAGAGGGAGGTGCGGATTCACTATGGGGGGCCCCATCGCCGATGCATCGGCGATGCATCGCCGATTCCAGGTCGATGCACCCCCCCCTATGCCAGTCCCCCCCCCCCCCATCGTTACCCACCAAGGATGCACCACATGGGAAAGCGACCCTGGCCAGCCCCCCTGGCCCCTCGTCCTGTCAGGACCCAGGGAGGAGGGGGGGGGGGGCCGCAGAGCAGAGGGCGGGGGGCAGAAGGGGAGAGCGGGGCGGGAGAGGGGAGAGGGGGCAAGCAAAAAGAGGAGCAGGAGCAGGGAGAGGAGGGGGGGAAGGAGGGGAGAGGAAGGGGAGCCCGACCAGAGGGGGACAGGGGGGGCCAGCCAGGGAAAGAGTGAGAACGACGTGTCTCGATCGAGCACATCATCCCAACACACTCCAGTATCTAGTCGCTCGAAGCAGACACCAGTTGGACACGGGTTGTCCTACACGACACCCGAGCGAGGCCAGGGAGTTGGCCCCAAGGAGGGTGGCCGCACCAGCGGCGAGTACCACACTCAGCTGTCCCGCTCGGTACACTTAGGCACACCGACCCCCAATGGCAAGTGGGGCCGACCGACCAAGTAGACGATCCCAGGGAATTCTTGTCTGCTTGCTGACTCTGCTACCGTTGCGGTTGGCTCTGGCGCTGCGTCCGTTGTCCCGGTATCCTACATCCTTTCCGTCCTCTCAGCGGACAAGTCGCTTCAGTTGAAGCCCGCGTGGCCGAGTCGGAATTGGCAAGGGGGGTCGGAGGTGGGAGCGTCGGTGCAAAGCATGGTTTCGCAAACTGTTGCATCCCCCACGGCCTTCGAACGTCGCTGGCTGCCTCACCTTCCTCCTGCCCGATCTCTCTCGCGCTGCCGCTTTCATATCATCTTCTCTACGGCAGGTTCGCGTCGGGCCGACGCGGCTGCGACCCCGCCGCGGGCGCTCAAAGTTGAAAACCGCCGGTGGCCCAGAATAGAGAATAGGCATATTCGGAAAAATCTGGCGATCGAGATGGAGCCGACCGTCCAAGGTTGAACAATCCACGCGGTTTCAGAAATGACTGCCTGGGTCGTCGCGATACGAATTTGCCATGCAACGTAGCTGGTAAGGGTCATGCGATACGTGTATGGGGGAGGCAGCAGTCGTCAGTGTGGACGGAGGAGGCAGGCAGTTCGAACACAGGGAAGGGGGAGAGCTAGAACACTCGACCTGCAAGAGAAGCATCGAATGATGATACAGAGTGCCCGATTTGCCAGATCCACTTTACCACGAAGATCTACCACTGTAACGTCAATTCGAACGGCGCTATCTGCCTAGACATCTTGAAAGATCAGTGGAGCCCTGCTCTGACGATCTCGAAGGCGAGGGGTCGCCGAATTGTATCCCTCAGCCTCTCTCTCTCTCTCTCTCTTTCTGTCTCTCTCTGTATATATATATATATATGTATGTGTATATCTCGCTCTCTCTCTCTCTCTGTGCTTCTCTCTCTATATATATATATATATATATATCACTATCTCTCTATCTCTCTCTACATATATATATATCTAGCCGATGTAAATGTATATTATATAGTTGTTGTTTCCGCCACGTTCGGTCAAGCGTGAGACTATAGCCAGAATTCAGGTTTGTCGCAAATATTGACAGTTCGGGCATGAGTGTTAAAGTCCATTGTGAGATGGTGGCTGCCGGAGCTTTCAGATTCGGTCCCGTCATTTTTCTCTCGGCCCCGTGAAGCGAATTCGCCCCCAGGGAATGTGAGTCTTTTGTCTCACCGACGTTCGCCTTCCACACCCACTCTGCTGCCTCATCCTTTCATTGCCTTCCCTCCACCGACACTGGATCCCGGAGCATGCTCTATAACATCAATGTTTCCCCGCTATTGGTGCGCGAATCGCTGTTAAATAGCAGACGAAGAAGGAGAGTACCGTGAACCGTGGTGGCGTTTGGTATGTTGTGGTGGTAACCGTGTTGTGGCGACGATGATGACAGTGTCGGAGTGTCGGAACTGATGGCGATCCGTGAGCGGTGGTGCTGGCGTTTCGACTACGGTCATGTTGTTTGACGATATGGATGGCGGCCTACGCTACTATCAAGGCGACCCAGACGTAGACGATGGAGGAGCTCGGTGAATGTGTGTGTGTGGCAACCGCGATGGTGAGGTGGCGATGACGAGGGCGGCCACCATCGGATACGGTGGAGGCGTTTGTTAAGGAATAGTCTCAGGAGACGCCAGGCTCCGCCAGACCTTGGAGGATTCCTTCTCCAACGAGGGCGGCGGTGATATCCGTGGCCGATCCAAGATTGGAGTTCCACTGGCTTCCAGACCCTGGACTCCTTATCTCAAGCTTCCTTATCCAATGCCCACACCGTAACCCCGTGGCCAGGTGCTGCTCTCGATCTCCTCGCTCCTGACCGACCCGAACCCCAACGACCCGCTGGTGCCGGAGATCGCCCAGGCCTACCTGAAGGCGTCCCTGGGGCGGCCAAGAGGAGGGAGCGCAAAGGAGAAGGGCAGTGGAGCCTTCGGGACGGCGGGGGGAAGGTGGGTGGGAAGGAGGGCAGTCGGGGGCAGTGCGGGAGGCATGGGAGGTACAGAGCATGATGAGGGGAGGAGGAGCAGGACGGGAGGAGGAGGAGGACGAGGCGGACGAGGACGAGGACGAGAAGAAGTGTGAAAGGGATGGGGGGGAAAGATTATGGCGGAGAGATGACGAGGTTGAGGAGGAGGAGGAGGAAGAGGAGGAGGAGGAGCAGGAGGTGGACGAGGATAAGGAGCAGTGCGAGGGGCATTGGGGGGAACATAAAGGGGAGCGAGAATGAGAAGGAGGAGGAGGAAGAGGAGGACGACGACGACAACGAATTTGAGAGAAAGAGAGGGGAAAGGCGAGACAGAGAGAGGGGAAATGAGAGACAGACAAAGGGAAAAGGAGAGAAAGACAAAGAGAGAAAGAGATAGTATGAGAGAAGGAGACAGATAGATAGGCGAATGCAAATTTACATCTACACCATAAATCAATGGAAATCCCGGGACCTCAGGGTTGGGTTTTCTTGTGGAAGGTTTCTTGTGGACTGGCCTCCACTGCACTGCACCGCGAGGCCTCGCAGCAGCACTGGGAGGAGGAGGAGGAGGAGGAGGAGGAGGAGGAGGAAGAGGAGGGGGAGGAGGAGGAGGAGGAGGAGGGCCTTCGAGGAGGAGGAGAGGCGGAGGAGGAGGAGAGGAGGAGGGGGGCGGAGGAGGAGGAGGAAGAGGAGGAGGAGGAGGGGGCGGAGGAGGAGGAGGAGGAGGAGGAGGAGGAGGAGGAGGAGGAGGAGGAGGAGGAGGAGGAGGAGGAGGAGGAGGAGGAGTCGCGAGGTCGTCGTCTCCTGCGCCTGGGCCTCCCGCGCCGCCCCTCTCGAGAGCCCTCCGGCGCTTGCGGGGTGCACCCGCCACGCGCCCACGGGACCCCCCTGGCGAGGTTGCCTCGGAGGCGGCGCGGCCGCAGGGGGGCCACCGCGGTGGCGGTTTCGGGGTTCGAGGTTCTCACGATGTTCGACTGCTCTCAGCCCAGACACGATCGCGTCGTAAAATACAGCAAAAATTACGCTACCGAGGAACCCCACATACCTATTTCCCCACATCCTGAGTGGGGTTCTTGTTTTCCCAGAACATCCTCTCGTTCTCCCTCCCGCCTCCCGCCTCCCATATCATACTATCCCAACCATTCCATACCATGCCTGAGCGAGGAGGGTATCGGAAACCTGTACTATTTACATGGTTTCGTGCCCCTCCCACCCCTCCAGGGAGGCCCTGCCTGAGCGAGGAGGGTATCGGAAACCCATACTATTTACATGGTTTCGTGCCCCTTCCACCCCTCCAGGGAGGCCCCGCCTGAGCGAGGAGGGTATCGGAAACCCATACTATTTGCATGGTTTCGTGCCCCTCCCACCCCTCCAGGGAGGCCCCGCCTGAGCGAGGAGGGTACCGGAAACCCACATTATTCTCATGGTTTCGTGCCCTTCCCACCCCTCCAGGAAGGCCCCGCCTGAGCGAGGAGGGTACCGGAAACCCATACTATTCGCATGGTTTCGTGCCCCTCCCACCTCTCCAGGGAGGCCCCGCCTGAGCGAGGAGGGTATCGGAAACCCATACTGTTTACACGGTTTCGTGCCCTTCCCACCCCTCCAGGGAGGCCCCGCCTGAGCGAGGAGGGTATCGGAAACCCATGCCATTCGCATGGTTTCGTGCCCCTCCCACCCCTCCAGGGAGGCCCCGCCTGAGCGAGGAGGGCATCGCAAACCCATACTGTTTACATGGTTTCGTGCCCTTCCCTCCTCTCCAGGGAGGCCCCGCCTGAGCGAGGAGGGTATCGGAACCCCATACTGTTTACATGGTTTCGTGCCCCTTCCACCCCTCCAGGGAGGCCCCGCCTGAGCGAGGAGGGTACCGGAAACCCATACTATTCACATGGTTTCGTGCCCTGCCCACCCCTCCAGGAAGGCCCCGCCTGAGCGAGGAGGGTATCGGAAACCTATACTATTTACATGGTTTCGTGCCCCTCCCACCCCTCCAGGGAGTCCCCGCCTGAGCGAGGAGGGTATCGGAAAACCATACTATTTACATGGTTTCGTGCCCTTCCCACCCCTCCAGGAAGGCCCTCCTCCTCCTCCTCCTCCTCCTCCTCCTCCTCCTCCTCCTCCTCCTCCTCCTCCTCCTCCTCCTTCTCCAGGAGGGTATCGGAAAACAATAGTTTACACGGTTTCGTGTCCCCCCTTCCACTCCTCCAGAGAAGCCGCGCTTGAATGAGGAGGGTCGCGGAAAGCATTATTCTTTACCAGGTTTCGTAGCCCTCCCCCTTCTACAGGGGCCCCGCCAGAGCGAGGAGGGTTTTACAAGGCTTCGTTTCCTGAGCACCTGTCCTCCCTCCTCCCTTCTTTCGTCTGCCCTTTCGTGCGTACTTACTCGTTCGATGAGCTTCTCCCTCGTGGTGATGTTGTCGTGCCACATGGGTCCCACGAAACCGTTAATACCTTTTATGTTTGGAACTCCGCTAGCATAATTTATTTCCCCGGGTGGAAGGGGCACGAAACCATGTAAATAGCATGGGTTTCCGATACCTTCCTCGCTCAGGCGGGGCCTCCCTGGAGGGGTGGGAAGGGCACGAAACCATGTAAATAGTACAGGTTTCCGATACCCTCCTCGCTCAGGCGGGGCCTCCTTGGAGAGGTGGAAGGGGCGCGAAACAATGTAAATAGTATGGGTTTCCGATACCCTCCTCGCTCAGGCGGGGCCTCCCTGGAGGGGATGGAAGGGGCACGAAACCATGTAAATAACATGGGCTTCGGATACCCTCCTCGCTCAGGCGGGGCCTCCCTGGAGGGGTGGGAAGGGCACGAAACCATGCCAATAGTTTTGGTTTCCGATGCCCTCCTCGCTCAGGCGGGGCCTCCCTGGAGGGGTGGTATGGGTTTCCGATACCCTCCTCGCTCAGGCAGGGCCTCCCTGGAGGGGTGGGAGGGGCACGAAACCATGTAAATAGTATGGGTTTCCGATACCCTCCTCGCTCAGGCGGGGCCTCCCTGGAGAGGTGGGAGGGGCACGAAACCGTGTAAACAGTATGGGTTTCCGATACCCTCCTCGCTCAGGCGGGGCCTCCCTGGAGAGGTGGGAAGGGCACGAAACCATGTAAATAGTATGGGTTTCCGATACCCTCCTCGCTCAGGCGGGGCCTCCCTGGAGGGGTGGGAGGGGCACGAAACCATGCAAATAGTATTGGTTTCCAACACCCTCCTCGCTCAGACGGGGCCGGCGGGGCCTCCCTGGAGGGGCGGGAGGGGCACGAAACTTAGAAAATAGTCTGCTACTCCGATACCCTGGTCGCTCTTGCGGGTATGGTATGGTAAGGTATGTATGGTATGGTATTGTATGGGTAGTTTGGTGTGGTATTGTATGGTATGTGTGGTATGGTACTGTATCGTATGGTAGGTCTGCTATTGTATGGTAGGTATGCTATGGTATTGTATGGTGGGTATGGTATGGTATGGTGTGGTATGGTATAATATGGTACGTATGCTATATTGTATGGTTGGTATGGTATGGTATTGCTTGGTATTGTGTGGTATGTATGGCATGGTGTGGTATGGCATGGTAGGTATGGTATGGTATGGTATTGTATTGTTTGGTAGTGTGTGGTATGTATGGTATGGTATGGTGTGGTAGGTATGATATGGTATGGAATGGTAGGCATGGTATGATATGGGAGGCTGGACTGGTAGGCATGGTATTGGTATGGGAGGCGGGAGGCGGGAGGGAGAAGGAGAGGATGTTTTGGGAAAACAAGAACACCACTCAGGATGTGGGGAATAAACAACAAAAACAAAAAAATATGCTAACGGAGTTCCCCACATAAAGATATTAATGGTTTCGTGCGACCCATGGGGCACGACAACATCAACACGAAGGAGAAGCTCATCGAACGAATAAGTACGCACGAAAGGGCAGACGAAAGAAGGGAGGAGGGAGGACAGGTGCTCAGGAAACGAAGCCTTGTAAAACCCTCCTCGCTCTGGCGGGGCCCCAGTAGAAGGGGGAGGGCTACGAAACCTGGTAAAGAGTAATGCTTCCCGCGACCCTCCTCATTCAAGCGTGGCCTCTCTGGAGGAGTGGAGGGGGGACACGAAACCGTGTAAACTATTGTTTTCCGATACCCTCGTGGAGGAGGAGGAGGAGGAGGAGGAGAAGGAGGAGGAGGAGGGCCTCCCTGGAGGGGTGGGAGGGGCACGAAACCATGTAAATAGTATGGTTTCCGATACCCTCCTCGCTCAGGCGGGGCCTCCCTGGAGAGGTGGGAGGGGCGCGAAACTACGTAAATAGAATGGGTTTCCGGTACCCTCCTCGCTCAGGCGGGGCCTTCCTGGAGGGGTGGGAAGGGCACGAAACCATGTGAATAGTATAGGTTTCCGGTACCCTCCTCTCAGGCGGGGCCTCCCTGGAGGGGTGGGAGGGGCACGAAACCATGTAAATAGTATTGCTTTCCGATGCCCTCCTCGCTCAGGCGGGGCCTCCCCGGAGAGGTGGGAGAGGCACCAACTTATGTAAATAGTATAGGTTTCCGATACCCTCCTCGCTCAGGCGGGGCCTCCCTGGAGGGGTGGGAGGGGCACGAAACCATGTAAATAGTATGGGTTTCCGACACCCTCCCCGCTCAGGCGGGGCCTCCCTGGAGGGGTGGGAGGGGCACGAAACCATGTGAATAGTATGGGTTTCCGATACCCTCCTCGCTCAGGCGGGGCCTCCCTGGAGAAATGGGAGGGGCGCGAAACTATGTAAATAGTAGAGGTTTCCGATACCCTCCTCGCTCAGGCGGGGCCTCCCTGGAGGGGTGGGAGGGGCACGAAACCATGGAAATAGTTTAGGTTTCCGAGACCCTCCTCGCTCAGGCATGGTATGGAATGGTAGGCATGGTATGATATGGGAGGCGGGAGGCGGGAGGGAAAAGGAGAGGATGTTCTGGGAAAACAAGAACCCCACTCAGGATGTGGGGAACAATCATCATTTTAAGACTGTTCGCCCTTATCTGCTCGAGTGTCTAATAACGCGTATGTTCCAAACCCTCGATACCCGCCCTCTCCGTCTTCGATCGAACCCCTTTTGGGTGGTATACTTTTCTTCCTTGCAGGGCGGGCCCAGGCAAGCGGCGGGGCGGCCGCGGACCGTCGGCCTGGCCAGCGGCAGCGCTGATCGGCGGGGCGGCCGCGGACCGTCGACCCGACCCCCAGAGGGACGAACAGGAGACCGACCACGACGAGGACGACGACGACGACGACGACGACGACGACGACGACGACGTCGACGACGACGACGGCGACGACGACGACGACGACGACGGCGACGACGACGACGACGAGCGAAAGCGAGAGCGAGAGAGAACGACAGCAGGGCCACGAAGGACACGAAGTAGGCCACGAAGGGCGACAGCGGGGACACGAAGGGAATGCGTATGGGGCCACGAAGAGCGCGAACGAGCGGGGGCCACGAAGGCAGATAATGCGGGGCCACAGAAGGCAACGATGGGGCCACTGACGGAAGCAACTGGGCCGCGTAGGACATTGAGGGGGCCACACACGGCGACAGCGGGGCAACGAAGGGCATGCATATGGGGCCAAAACCGGCGCGAACGAGCGGGGGCCACGAAGTGCATACGTATATTGGGCCGCGGAGAGCAAGAACGGGGCCACTGAGGGCAGCAACGGGGCCACGAAGGGCAGTGAGGGGGCCACGAAGGGCGACAGCGGGGCCACGAAGGGCAGCAAATGGGGCAACCACGGGCGCGAACGAGCGGGGGCCACGAAGGGCATACATATATGGGGCCACGAATGGCAGCGAGGGGGCCACGAAGGGCTGAAACGGGGCCACGAAGGGCACCGAGGGGGCCACGAAGGGCTGCAACGGGGCCACGAAGGGCTGCAATTGGGCCACGAAGGGCTGCAACGGGGCCACGAAGGGCAGCCAGGAGGCCACGAGGGGCTGCAACGGGGCCACGAAGGGCTGCAACGGAGCCACGAAACAAAGCGAGGGGGCCACGAGGGGCTGCAACGGGGCCACGAAGGGCAGCGAGATCCCGATTCCTAGGTAATCTGTGAGGGAATCCTGAGCGTGAGCGCGACTCCTGGGTGCCTGGGTGTCGGGAGTGCGGCGCTTGAGTAAATTGCAAGAAAGTCCAACGCAAGGGCGTGATTCTCTTGCAAATTGCAAAAGTCTCCAGCGAGAGCGCGATTCCAGACCGCCGGGAGAGCGATTCCTGAATAAATTGTAAAGACGTCCCAAGCGAGAGCGCGATTCCTGAATCAAATGCGAGGAAGTCTCAGGCGGGAGCGGGGGCCCTGACTAAATTGTGAGGAAGTCTCAGGCAGGAACCGTTTTTGCTGTTGTTGTAAACCGGGGGCCAACGACACAGTTTGACCCTCAAGACTGTCCCTGATGAAAAAAACAGGGTGCGAGCCGCGGGAAGGGCACTTCAATCGAGAAAACAATGTGCACCGGACGGGGGGGATCAACAAGATTTATTATTCAGAAATGAGAGTTCCACAACAACCACAACAACAACGACAACGACAACGACAACGAAAATGATAATGACAACGACAACAACAACAACAACAACAACAACACCAACAACAACAACAACAATAATAATAATAATAATAACAATAATAATAACAACAACAACAACAACAATTACTAGCACGTGGGGACACACCGTTCTCACCAGTGCCAGGGTTTTCATAGGAGGCGGGCAATACCCCCACTTTGTGGGGGGGCCGGTTCAAGCTCTACCAAATTTCCAAACGACTCTTCGCCACCACCCACACCCAGCTTCCCGCCCTATGACGTTCGGACACTTCACTTCGTGGCATGCGGACGACCGTGGCTACTATTCAGGGCCCCGCGGCCGACGACGACGGCGTGCGCGCGCGAAGAAAAAACGAATGTGTCCCGCATGGTATTATTTGACAGGGATGATGGCCCTGGCAGGTGCGCAACCGTTGTTGCAGAAGTTCGAAAAAGTTGCTCGCAAAAGCCCGTTTGACAGAAATGTTTAAAAAGTGTTGGGTTTCCTACGAATCCGCAAGAGCGCGCGGGATGAAATTTTGACATTTTTTTTTGAAAAACCATTGGTTTTTTATGTTTTTATGTTAAAATCGCTACGAAAACTAAGGTTTTGGAAGGATTTCGTCTTGCGCGCGCGAATGTCCACTTTACCTTATTTTTTGCAAGGGATTCTTGAAGTTTGGTTATGTTAGAACAAGAAATGTCCACTTTAGCTTATTTTTTGCAAGGGAAAACCGATCGTAACAACACAACCGGATCCGGACCAACCCGTTTTGCCTGAGACTTCCTCACGAAAATGATGAAAATGAGGCTGCGGCCTAGGCGCGGCGGGGGGGTCGTGCACCAGGGGCCCCAACAATAATTATTCTTTAGAAGTAATAATGTTCAACAACAACAACAACAACAACAACAATCATTTTACCCGAACGCGTGGTGTTCTCCCCAGTGCCAGGGTTTTCATACGACACCAGGCAATACCCCCACTTCGTGGGGGGGCATTACAAGCTCTACCAAATATCCAAACGACTCTTCGCGACCACCCAAACCCAGCTTCCCGCCCTATGACGTTGGGACACTTCACTTCGTGGCGTGCGGACGACCGTGGCTACTACACTGGCGTGGGGTACACACCCACAGAACTTGGTCACTTATTCGGGGCGCGCATGTGCCCAGCATGGTGCAATTGTGCCATACAATACATAATACAATACAATACATAATACACAATTGAGCTCATGTAACATAAATGTTGGAAAACCATTGGTTTTTTTCAGGATTCGGACAGCGCGCGCGGGTGGAAATTTTGAAAAGTCGTGCAGGTGTTTTTCGAGGACCTACGGTGCGATTCGTGTGATTTTATGATGCGCGGTGCTAAAATTCTTAAGAACCCAATGGTTTTTGGAGATTTCGGCGTGCGCGCGCGAAGAAAAAACGAATGTGTCCCGCATGGTATTATTTGACAGGGATGATGGCCCTGGCAGGTGCGCAACCGTTGTCGCAGAAGTTCGAAAAAGTTGCTCGCAAAAGCCCGTTTGACAGAAATGTTTAAAAAGTGTTGGGTTTCCTACGAATCCGCAAGAGCGCGCGGGATGAGATTTTGACATTTTTTTGTTGAAAAACCATTGGTTTTTTGATGTTTTTATGTTAAAATCGCTCCGAACACTAAGCTTTTGGAAGGATTTCGTCTTGCGCGCGCGAATGTCCACTTTACCTTATTTTTTGCAAGGGATTCTTGAAATTTGATTATATTAGAACAAGAAATGTCATTTTATAGTGTTTTTTGCAAGGGAAAACGGATTACAACAAAACAACCGGATCTGGATCACATCGTTTTACCTGAGGCTTCCTCACGAAAATGATGAAAATGTAGCTGCGGCCTAGGCGGCGCAGGGGGGGCGCGCACCAGGGGGCCCAACAATAATTATTCTTTAGAATTAATAATGTTCAACAACAACAACAACAACAACAACAACAACAACAACAACAACAACAACAACAACATAACGGCTAGTTTTTGACACTATGTTCGGCCCCTGGGGGCCCTCGCCGGGCCCCTGGAGCGTCAAAAAACGACTCAGGATGAAAAGCCGGCCCCGGGGAAAGGATCGGGACTTCTGGGGACGCCGTCCTGCAAAAATCAGGACGTCGCATGTCTGGGACTGGTTCTCAGCGGTTTCCCAGCCTCGGGTGCTCTCCCGAAGCTGCGCCCCGGCGAGGGAAGTTCTGGAGGTGCCTGGATCGCCCCGAGCAGCCGCCAGAGGCCCGACCTATGAACCGAACACTAAGCATCCTCTCGTCGGGGAAAATCACACCCGAGCTTGCTTGTCAAGTTTCGGCTTCCTGAGGCCCTCACAGGTCCCCAGGACCGTCAGGAAACGGCCAGGGATGAATGATGGGCTCAGGGACTGGGATCTAGACGTCGGTTCTTTGACAAAAGCCCACTCTGCCGTCCGAGGCCCCTATCAGTCACAACGGTGCGAGGGTGTTAGGCTCAGGGGGAGCGCATCGACCCCCAAACGCATCGCCGATCGGGCTCCTGGGCCCGGCGGCACTCGCGTGGACCACGCGGCGGCCCGCCCGCAGGACAAGGCGAAGCACGACCAGACCGCCCGCGAGTGGGTGCAGAAGTATGCGACGTGAGGGCGCCGCGCGCGAATCCATTGCCTAGGCAGGGGAGTCGGTTGACCGAGAGTCTCTGAAGAGGACCAGGGGTCTGTAGAGGAGGGGATATCCCAAGGTGGGGTCAGGGAACGAAGTTGGCAGAATGTTTCCTTCTTCCAGGAGCCGTTTAGGTTGCACTCCCTCAAACTCCACCTCTTCCCCTACCCCATCTTTTACGTCCCCCCGACTGGAGAGCCAGCACTGTTCCGAAACCAGATGTCGTACTTTCAGATTTCACGCGGAGCGTGTCTGAGACTGTCCGAGCTCAGTAAATGTGGATGCGGGTTCAGGGTCCATTCCGATTCGATCGATCCGATTCGGTATCGCTTGTGGTCAGCCCTACCGAGTCGATCTCGACGATCCGATGCGTCCCGATGTTTGCATGACACTGTTGTGCATGATGGCGCGGCCGATCTCCGTGCCGATGCGGTCCGATTCGATGCATGTTCCGATCCGAGCTGTGCGAGCTACGCGGTGTTAGATGTGTCGCGCAAGCTGTATAGTGAGCTGTAAGCTGTGCGGTGCGAGCTGTGCGGTGCGAGCTGTTAGCTACGCTGTGTGCTGTAAGCTGTGCGGTGCGAGTTGTGTGGCGTGAGCTATGGTGTGTAAGCTATGTGGCGTGAATTGTGGTTGTAAGCTGCGTTACCCACTCAGGGCACGGTCGAGGGTGGACAGAGCCCCCACCCTGACACGTCGATACGTGAATTGTCCGTTTTCGGTTCTCGAGAGGGCGCCGCGGCCGTCATTTTCCAGGCCTGCGCCCGCCAGGTTTGGGCCCGAGGTCGTTTTCACTAAACCACGTTTTACTAAGGGGGGGTTCTGCCCATCCCCGACGGGGTACGGGTTGTAGAGGCGCCAACGGTGTGTTGGTCAACGGCGAAGTAGGACATCCGACTGTAGGAAAGCGCGGCTTGTGGCCGAACCACTTGTGGGAACGCGCGGCTTCGTGCTCTCCTACCGCTCGCTGTGTCGTTGTCGTTCGGCGCATGCGCTGATCCGACATGTTTTTTGTATGCGTTTTAAAACACACGCCAGTTTCATGTAGCTGCATGTGTTGCACGACGGTGTCATGTAGTTTCATGCTGTTTTATGCTGTGCTTGTCTTGGAAGGGGCACTGGACCCATGCATCTGGTCAACCCGAGCCCTCTTTAAGAATTCTACGACACGGCCCGGCGTGGGCACCCCGTCGGGGTGCCCACGAGGCGATGCCTCGGCGGCCCCGCCCCGGGGGCACGGAGCGCCCCACGCGGCGCCCGCGGGCGGGCGCGAGGCGCCCGCGCGGCGCCCACCGGGCGGTCACGGGCGGCAGCGCGGCGGCTCCTCGACGGGCCCACCCGGCGCAGGGGGCGCCCACGAGGCGCCCATTTGGCTGCAGCGAGCAGCAGCGCGAAGAGAGCTCGGCACACCCCCTCGAGCACACGAGGTGTCCACGAGGCGTCCACGGGCGGCAACGTGGTGGAATCTCGACGGGCCCACCAGGCGCGGGTGGGGCCCCCCGAGGTGCTGTGGGGGGAAGCCTCGGCACCCGTTGGCTGACCCACTGGGCGGCTGAAGAAACCAGAAGAACCAAGTGGTCGTCTTGCCATGCAGGGGACAAACACAAAAATTGACCAAGCAAATGGGGAGCACGTCTAGTGTATAGTGTGTGTATTTGTATACACATACATGTTCATATATATATATATATATATATATATATGAATGCGAGGCGGCCCTCCTTGGCCCCCTCATTCGGCGGAGCCCCACTGTTCTACGAACAACCTCTTTTCTCGTTTCCTCCCTCTCCTCCTCCTCCTTCTCCTCCTCCCCCATCACCCTCCTCCTCATATTCCCCCTTCCGCGCTCCTCTCCGCGAGGGGAGAAAACGCGTGAAAAGAGAGAGAGAGAGAGAGAGAGACCGGGGATTCGCCACGCCTGGTGATGGAGGAGCTCTGGGGGCTTCTTGATCTGGTGGATCTGTTCAGCTCTTGTGACATTAGCTCTCGCCCTGCTGTGGTGCTTCTGGGACAAAACTCAAGAAGCCTGAGCCTATCCAGCTTGGGCCACAATGGCTACGGAGGCTGACTCGCTGGATCCCTTTGGCTGGTTTTGCCGGGGTCCCCCGGGCCAGTTGCAGCAAGGTAGTTGACGGGGGTAGCTCATGGCAGCTCCAGGGACTCTGATTTTCAGATCCCTTTGGCTGGTTTTGCCGGGGTCCTCCAGGGCAGCGGGGAGCAGGGCAGACAAGCGGCGAGGTTTGCGGATTCTGATTTTAGGATCACTTTGGCTGGTTTTGCCGCGGCCCCCGGGGCAGCGGGCAGCAAGGCAACCGAGGAGGGAGCTCTGCGGATCCTGAAATGCGGATCCCTTTTGCTGGTTTTGCCGGGCTCCCCGAGGCAGCGGACAGCAAAGCAGTCGACGGGGGCAGCTCCAGGGATTCTGTTTTGCGGATCCCTTTGGCTGGTTTTGCCGGGGTCCTCCGGGGCAGCGGGGAGCAG
Source organism: Prorocentrum cordatum (assembly GCA_963575745.1). NCBI lineage: Eukaryota > Dinophyceae > Prorocentrales > Prorocentraceae > Prorocentrum > Prorocentrum cordatum. Next base: position 207,171 of record CAUYUJ010017300.1, read on the forward strand.
GGCAGACGATGGGTGAGCTCTGCGGATTTTGATTTTCGGACCCCTTTGGCTGGTTTTGCCGGGGTCCCCCGGGGGGTTGCGGGGTCGCGGGTCTGCATGATCGCGGGATTGCGGAGTTGCGGGGTCGCGGGGTTGCGGGGTTGCGGTGTCGCGGGGTTCCGGAACCGCAGGGTTGCGAGGTTGCGGGGTTGCGCGGTCGCGGGGTTGCGGAGGTTGTTGGGTTGCGGGGTCGCGGAGTTGCGGGGTCGCGGGGTTGCGGGGCCGCGGGGCTGCGGGGATGCAGGAGGATGGGGAGGAGGGAGGAGGAGGAGGAGGAGGAAGAGGGAGGAGAAGCAGGAAAAACTTGCTATTTCTATAAATTCTATAAAATCCCATAAGAATTCCATAACAAAGTATTGCTATTTCTACAAGTTCTATCATTTCATATGTTTTCCAAACAATCTGAGGGGCGAGGGGAGGTGCCAATTGGGCACGGCTAATGCTTTGGAAAACATGAGTTTATAGAATTTATATAAATAGCTAGATGGTTTATGGATTTTTTGTGGAGGTTTATAGAATTCAAAGAATTAGTAAGGTTTTCCTGTTTCCCATAAAATCGACCAGCTTTTCATAAATATTCTTCTGGCGAGCGCACCTGGGAGGACTAACTGAATTGATCGAGAGTTATCCGACGCCAAGCTGGAAAAACGCTCCAAACCGCCCAGCCGCACATTGTGGCATAGATATAAATATCTTCATTTGATGTACATTCATATGTGTCGCATGTAGAAGATGTGTCTTAAGATGGTGTTTCTTAAGATGGTGTATCAGTTGCTGCTGTATCTCAAGATGGTGTATCTCAGGTGTTTCATAAGGAGGGGGCGAAGGAAAGCCGCCTCCCATATGAATATATATATATATATATGAATACAAATATATGTGTACACAGAAATATAAATCTACATGTATCAGGTTTATATGTATACAGCCCGTGGTAACACGTTTATGCTGTCAGGGGTGGATGGGTGTTGCCGAATGCGTTGACGTCGGCCACGGGATGCCGTCCGCGGCCGTTGTGGGTTCAAGTCCGATCCTGGCCTCGCCGTCGGCCTGCATGGCCGACCTTCGGGCCGCGGCGGGCGCAGCGGCAGCCAGGTCGCGGCTTGCGGGGCCCGCGCGGCCGTGCCACTGCCACTGTGGCCCAGCGGACGCCCCTGGCGCGTTCGACTTGCTTGAGAGGCAGCTCGTGCGGTGGTGGCCAGAGCACCAGCTCCCGCGCCCACCGCCACTGGCTTGCCCGCCGCGTGTGCATTGCTAGCCGGCGGGGCCAGCGCTCTGGCATTTCCATAGAACTTGCTGACGGGGCTCGCAGCCTGCGGCCTGGCGGTTCGGCAGGCGCGCGCTCCGGCTCGCGCGGCGTCGCACGCCACCGCGGTCCTCGCGGCTCTGCTGCCGAGCCAGCCCTCCCGTCGCTTGAGGAAGCGGCGCCCGGGCCTGAGGCTGACGGCTGACACGATTGCCGTGCGCGCGCCGGATCGCGCACGCGCCGGATCGCGCCGCGTGGAGGCGGCGCCGCCGTCACCGCCTGAGGAGGCGAGGGCTGCCCCGGGCAGCCGCGCCTGTTGCCGCCAGAATTGCTGCGGAGCCGGGGTGCTTCGCATACGTGCGCTATGACGAAGCGGGCCCCCCCGGCGAGATCTGGCACGAGCAGCTGATCTTGGCGTGGGTCACGGCCTGCATGCACCTGCCACGCCGGAGTACGAACTGTCCATCGAGCACCTGGACGCGGCTCCCCGCTCGGGCTCACGGGCGGCCAGGTGCACCATTTCGCCTTGGCGCCGTCGCCGGCGGAGCGCACGGCGCGGCTGACCGAGGGGGAGGCCGCGATCGTGGCGCGGCAGGCGCGAGGGCTGGCCCAGCTCGCCGGATCGGCCGCGGGCCACCGCGGCGCCGCGCCGCTGCCTGCGCCGCCGCCGGCCCCAGCCCCTGCGAGACTGGCCCCGCCGCCCGCGCCGCCGCGCCTCGCCGGCTTTGGCGGCGCTCGGGTGTTGGACGCGCCTGGCAAGGGCCACGCCGTTGGGCAGGAGGTGGCGCTGCCGCCGCCGGCGCTCGACTCTGGAGGCCGCTCGGACGTCGCCGTCGACGGCGAGTTCACCTCGGCGTCGCGGCTCGAGCCGAGCACCAATATCGACCGCTGCGAGCGCGAGCGGCAGGCCATTTTCCAACGCGGCGAGCCACGGCTGCATGGCCGAGCGCGAGGCGACGAGGCCAAAACCTTCGTGGCCGACGCTCGCCCGCTCGCGCGCGACTCGAGTGCGTCGATTCGCCTGCGCGGGCCCGCCGCGACTGGCAACGCCGTCTCCGGGTTGCTGGCGCGGGCTCTGGGCGGCTCTTGACCCCCCGCGAGCGCGGGGCCGTCGAGTCGAAGGTGGGCCCCGGGCGCCGCTTGGCCCACGAGCATTGGGCGATCTCGAAGGCTCTCGAGCTCGCGGTCGGCACGGGCGCCCCCGACTTCAATTTCGCCGCGATGGGGCACTTGAATAGGCGGCACCAGTTGCCGGAGGTGGCGCGCGCCAAGGGCCCCGACGAGGTGGACTTCGAGGGGCCCCGCCACCTCATGAGAGACGGCGAGGTCGCGTCTGGCGCGCCGGCGGCCCCGCCGCCGCGGGCCCACGCGCCGGCGGAGTTCTCGCGGGGGGGCGCCGTGGACAAGGGGCGCCGCGAGGCAAAAAAGGAAATGAGAGGTCGGCCCAATGGGCCCGAGGAAAAGTTCCGCCCCGCACGGACCGGGGCGGCGGGGCCCGTGTCCCAACCGGCGCAGCCGCCTCGTCTCAACCAAGACGCCAGTCGCCGCCGCGCAGCGCAGGTCGCCCTTCCTCCGGCGTTGCCGGCTGGACCGATTCCCCCTGCGCCGGCGGGGGCGATGCCGCGGGGCGCCGCGTTGGAGGCAGGAGCGAGCTCTCCCCCTTGCCACTCATCGGCGCAGGGGCCCCGTTGAGAGGCGGCGACGGCTAGGCCGGGACTGGGCAGCGCCGCAGATGCCTCTAGCAGGCTGCCGCGGCGGGTGCGAACTATCGAATTTGGGTTCTGCGCGCCCTCTACGGATGCGAGCGCGAGCACGAGGGCGCGGCGACTCTGGCGCAGGATGCTGCGCAGCGGAGATTTCCCCGCTCGTTGCGGCGGCCTCGGGGCGATTCTGGCGAGCGGCCCCTCGCGTCGCCCCGCGCAGCCGCGCCTCGGCTTCTGGGCGCCACCTCCGACCGGCTACGCTGGCTCGGGTTGCCCTGTCCGACCTCGCGAGCCATCTCCGATGCCCACGCCCCTCGCGGGGCGGCCGTCGGCGCCGACGGCCCCGGCCATGGACAGCGACGTTGCAATGCTCCTCGCCGAGCATGCCTCGTTTATGCTAGCCGACCACGACGTTTAATTGCAATTTCGCGTTGACGGCCTTGGTCAGCCCTACTATGACGCGGTGCTGCGCTCCGACCGCGGGGCCCTCTTGGAGCGTCTCGGGAGCCTCTCGGGCCCCCCTGGGACAGTTTCGAGGCCTCGGCTTCGAGAAAGTCACGCGACAAGCCCTGGAAGCGCCCAGAAGCGTCGGCACTCGGGGCTTGCAGATCCTGCAAGTGCACGCGACAGTTTCACACAGAGGATTCTAATGGACCTGAGGGGAGCCCCAGGACACGGTGGCGGACATCTACAAGCGGCACGCGCGTGCCCAGGCTCGTGCAAACTCATGTGCAGAATGCGCATGTGCGCGGTGTGCACTTGTTGTCGCATGTGATTTGTGCTACGCGCGCCTCGTGTTGTCGGCGTGCTGCGCGTGCGTTGCGTGAGCAAGTGTGAGCGCGTAGGTGTGTGCGCGTTCTGCGCGCGTGTGAGAGTGCGCGCGCGTGCGCGCGCGTTCGTGTGTGCGTTGCGCGTGTTGGATGGGGCGTGTGTGATGTATGTGCGTTGTGCGTGCGCATGTGTGTTCTGTGTCTTGTAAGTGTTGCGCGTGCGTGCGCGCGTTCGCGCGCGCGTGCGTGTGCGCGTGTATGTATGTGCGCGCGTGTGTGTGTGTGAGGGTGGGTGTGTGTTGTGTGTGCGTGTGTGCGCGTGTGTGTGTGGTGTGTGTGCGTGTGCGCGTGTGTGCGCGTGGGCGCGCGGTGTCTGTGTGCGTGCGCGTGCGCGGGCTTCGCGCGTGTGCTCGCGTGCGTGCGCGCGCGTGCGTGCGCGTGTGCGTTCAATGCGTGCGTGGGTGATTAATGCGCGCGCGTGCGCGCGCGTGCGTGCGTGCGTGCGCGTGCGGGCGGTGCGCGTGTGCATGTGTGCGTGTTCGTGCGTGTGTGCCTGTGCGTGTTTGTGCGTTTGTGTACGCGCATGAGCGTGTGTGCGTGTGCGTGCGCGCGTGCGCGCGTGCGTGTGCGCGCGCGTGTGTGTGCGCGTGCGTGCGCGTGCGTGCGCGCGCGTGCGTGTGCTTGCGTGCGTCTGCGCGTGCGTGCGCGTGTGTGTGTTCGCGCGCGCGCGCGTGCGTGCGTGCGCGTGCGTGTGTGCGCGCGTGTGCGCTTGCGCGCGTGGGCGCGCGCGAGCGCGTGCGCGTGCGTGCGCGCGCGCGTGCGCGTGTAAGCGTGCATGTGTGTACGCGTGCGCGCGTGCGCTCGCGTGTGTGCGCGCTTGCGCGTGCGCGTGCGCGCGCGTGCGCGAGTGCGCGTGTGTGCGCGCGTGTGCGCGCGCGTGCGTGCGCGCGCGTGCGTGCGCGTGCGCCTGTGGGCGCGCGTGCGCGCGTGCATGCGCGTGCGTGCGCGTGTGTGCGTGTGCGTGCGCGCGCGTGCGCTTTGGCGCGCGTGTGTGCGTGTGTGCGCGCGTGTGTGCGTGCGTGTGTGTGCGTGTGCGTGCGTGCGTGCGTGTGCGCGCGTGCGTGCGTGCACGTGCGCGCGCGCGTGTGAGCGTGTGCGCGCGCGAGCGTGCGCGTGCGTGATTGCGCGCGCGTGCGCGTGTGCGAGTGTGAGTGCGAGTGCGAGTGCGACTGCGAGTTTGATTGCCAGTGTGAGTGTGAGTGCGAGTGCGATTGTGAGCGTGTGTGAGTGTGTGAGTGTGTGTGTGTGGGTGTGTGCATGGTGTGGGTGTGGGTGTGTGGGTGTGTTCTGCGTATTTTGTGTGGGGTGTTATTTGTGGTGCGTGGGGACATGTCAGGCATGCAGATTTTCTTTAAAATCGAGTTCGTCAGGGGCTCGGCTGTTCGAGGATGTCTCAGGCGAGACTGCACTTGTCTAAAGAGGTGGTTCGGGATGATTCGAAGCCACTGTTCGCGGAAAGCTGCCATGACAAGTTGTTGAACTCACTTTTGTGCGGTTGGATTATAACGTGGCGGTATGCGTGAAAAGGGTGTGTCCGCCTTTCAGAATGTTGAGGATGTCCCGGGCGAAACAGCCAGAAAAAAGACAGCGCGGAGTTTCATCAATAATCGCGTTTACGCCTTTCTTTCGGAAAGGCGCGTATGACAATATACTTTTCTAGATGCACAACATACATACACACATGCACAGACCGACGTATCAAAATGTGTAGGTATGACAGTACGCGCATATATATATATATATATATATATATATATATATATATATATGTATATACACATATATATACACACATATCCGTAAGGGCTTCGCCCCCTGCCGCCGGCCCCCTCTCTCGGAGAATGGGCCATGGAAGAGCTAAGTCATGAGGCTTTGGCGCTGTCGTGCAGCAGTATCGGAACTTCATGCGAGGCCGATTCGCAATCGGCAAAACCAACTGATCACAAGAGGGGTTACCACACAGGGCGATTGGTAAGACGTGTATGGTTTACGAGTTGGTTACCACACCTTGGGATTAAAGGGCCGAGGGAGTACTCGCAGTTTGGGTTACCACGCCTTGCGATGGATGTGCGTGAGGGGTGGCACCGAATTTCAGAAATGTGGCAAATCCCCTGTGTTTTTGGACCCTGACCCCGCGGATCTGCGTGAGGGGTGGCACCGAATTTCAGAAATGTGGCAAATCCCATGTGTTTTTGGACCCTGACCCCGCGGATCTGCGTGAGGGGTGGCACCGAATTTCAGAAATGTGGCAAATCCCATGTGTTTTTGGACCCTGACCCCGCGGATCTGCGTGAGGGGTGGCACCGAATTTCAGAAATGTGGCAAATCCCATGTGTTTTTGGACCCTGACCCCGCGGATCTGCGTGAGGGGTGGCACCGAATTTCAGAAATGTGGCAAATCCCCTGTGTTTTTGGACCCTGACCCCGCGGATCTGCGTGAGGGGGCACCGAATGAAATGTGGCACCGAATTTCAGAAATGTGTGCAAATCCCCTGTGTTTTTGGACCCTGACCCCGCGGATCTGCGTGAGGGGTGGCACCGAATTTCAGAAATGTGGCAAATCCCATGTGTTTTTGGACCCTGACCCCGCGGATCTGCGTGAGGGGTGGCACCGAATTTCAGAAATGTGGCAAATCCCATGTGTTTTTGGACCCTGACCCCGCGGATCTGCGTGAGGGGTGGCACCGAATTTCAGAAATGTGGCAAATCCCATGTGTTTTTGGACCCTGACCCCGCGGATCTGCGTGAGGGGTGGCACCGAATTTCAGAAATGTGGCAAATCCCATGTGTTTTTGGACCCTGACCCCGCGGATCTGCGTGAGGGGTGTCGATTCGAGCCCCCCCAGCAATTCAGACAACGCGCCCAGGGGGTGCTAAAAAATCCCGTTTGGGCCTCCCCCCCCCTCGCGCGGTCAATCAACTAGTTACAGTAACCAGCAAGAAGCAGAACTGTAACACTGGAAACTACAAACTACAACTGGCACAGGAAACTGCGAATCGCGGGCCTACAGCCTGGTGGCCCCACAAGGGGGCCGGCGGATATATATATATATATATATATATATATATATATATGTGTGCGTGCTCTTGCAACTGCATGCTGCTATTCCATCCGTCAACACACATGTCGCGTATGTATTGACTACATATATATATAGATATATATGTCTGCAGGTCTCTACTATCCCAACCGAGTGCTGTGTCCTTGGCCCGCTTCTGAGACATCGGCTGGTATCTCTGGCGTTCCACGCGGTGGGCGCCCGTCGCCGCCTCGTCGTCGTCGCTCTGTGCTTCGGCTGGAATGTCAGGATTTGGCCCGATGGGCGCCCGTGGCGGCCTCGATTGACACCCAGTGGGCCCAACAAAGCTGGATCGATCCACCAGAGCTGGGCACAGCCCTGCTAGGATTCGAGAAGAAGTAGACACAGCCTTCTGTAACACTGTTTGAACGTGATCGAACCCGAACGAAATTTCATTGGAGCTGGATCCGGCCCTCCTAGCAGGATTCTGTTACAGCTGGATCGAACCACAAAAAAAAACGATCAGAGCTGGACCCAGCCCGGAAACGATTCGATTATAGTTGAATCCACCTCGTTTGGAGTTGGCTCCAGCCCCAGTAGGGTTCTATTGGAGGTGGAGCGAAGGCTAATAGGATCATTTCAGGGGTGGATCGAGCCTTAGTAGATCTCTATCAGAGCAGGCGCCTTGCGCGGGCAGCAGCGACAGTCGTCAAAGGCGTCGTCGTACGCGTCGTCGTCGTTTCGTCGTCTCCGTCGTGGTGGTGGTGGTCGCCGTTGTCGTAGTCATCATCCGTCGTCATCGTCGCCGTCGTCGTTGTCATCCGCGTCGCTTGCTGGTGGCGACGTCGTCGTCGTCGTTGCCCGGGGGGGGGCCCTCGAACAATTGTCCGGGGGGGGGGGGTCTGGACGGGGGGCGGGACCGGATTTTCCTGTTCTTCGTGGAGGGGGGGCGGGTTGGGGCGGGGGAAGTTCAGGGGCAGGGAGGGCCTCCTCTGTTCTCGCCCTCCCCTCCTTCGGATTGTTCGCGGGGGGAGGGGGGAGCGGCGCGTTGGTTTCTTACCTTCCATGTCTATATAGAACTCGCACAGGCCAACGGCGGTGGATCGCGTTCCCTCGGTGATTTGTTGATGCCGTTTTCTGAATACTTCCATCCTCCTCCCCACTGCCCCCTCCCGCCAAACATTTGCATACGTGCCCAATTGGTCTTGAGATTGCCGCATGAATCGTCAGTCAACCGAGAGAGACAGCCAAGCGTCTCACCTGGGGATGCTCTGCCAGACGACTATCGGGCGGGGCCGCGATCGCTGACTAACAGCCGGAAGTGTGCGCTTCTGGGCAAAACATCCCGTATCATTATTCTCTGCCCTCGTCCATCCGTTTTCTCCGCCTGCGTCATATCTTGGCAAGGCGTGTCGGGATCACTGTTCGCGTCAGGCGCAGGCACGTGGTATGACACTTTTTCCAGAGTCGCCTTACTCTGCCTCTGCGGTTCAGGTTGAGGCCTTGGAGCTCGTCTTCGCTTGCCAATCTCGGATCCAGCTCGTCCGTCCCCCGTGGCTTCGCAAAGAGGACGATCGACAGGGGTTCCTCTTCATCAGCGTTACGGTCGCTCCGGAAATTCCTGTCAGCGAGAGGGGAAGGTGCTAGCTGGTGGAAACTCGGGGAGGTCAAGGGAAAAAAAACACCCGGACCCGACAATTGGCGTTTACTAAACGGCCCTGGGCGTTTACTAGACAGCCCTACCCTGTCTGATTCCTTCTCTGGGTGCGTTTACTAAACGGCCTCGCGTGCCGGGGTGGTTACTATCGGGGTGGATGTTCTGCCCTCTGGGAGGGGGGCGGGGCCGAATCTTATGCCTGCTTGTGCGTGTGCCAATGCTTGTCCCGTTGTCTGCGTGGGTCTTCTCCCCTCGCTCCTGGCTGTCAACCCTCCTAGGCCACCCCACACCTGCCCATAGCCAGGAGGAGAAACAAAATGCAGACACCATTAATCGTCGATTCCCCAGAAAATACAGGAAAACATGGGGCATCCTTTTATGTGTGTGTCTTTGTTTGTGTGTCCCAGGGCCCCTTCACATAGCCTTCCTCACCTCCCTCTTCTCCGCGGTGCATGGCCCCCTTCCTTGCACCCCTGCCGGCAGCTCACCCTACCTACCCTGCGGGAGCGAAGGCGTCCTCGTGGTGAGTGGGACGCACTGCGCGGGTCCGCAGCCAGATTGGAAAGTGTGATGCAAGCACGAGTCGGACGGACCGAGCCGGACCCCGCTGCCGTGTGTTTCAGTTGAGAGGTGCATAGTTTGCGAATCCCACCGGTGCGAGTGCCAACGAGACGGGGCTACCCAACATCACAATACATACGCGATCCTAAGCCTCATGCGTAACGACCAACAGCCACGTCTTCAAGTGAAAGGCAAGCGAGAAGTCGGTTGCACGCAGGCAGGAGGCGATTGCAGTGTCAAAACATATGTGGAAGCATCGCAAGCGCGTTGGTAAACGCGCAGACCGTTCAAACCTTGAAGACAGCATTAGCAGGTGGCAACTACAGCCCGGAGGTAGAAGGCAGTGAAGGGACAGTGCAAAAAATCCCTTCAGCTGATTTCTGGCGGCGAGTGGCACACGCGATGTGGCAGATCTGTTCCAGACACAGACGCGTTAGTGGCAGATCGTAGTTTGGTCTTCTACGCGTGCGTACGTGGGCAATCAGAAAAGAGAGGGGGAAACCGCAAGAGAGCGAGGGGGCGAGGCAGGGAATAGGAGCAGGAAAAGTAATAGCAGCATACGTCATCACAAATCAGATTGCCACCCCCTGGAATTGACCGGCACAGAAGGTAAGCATTCGAAGACCCACATTCGAAGACCCCGTCCCTGCAAGACGAGCGGCGAAGTAATGCATTGCGTCATTCGGCCAGCTGCGCAAGGTTCGCATGTGTATTGGTGCGCCCATCCGATTGTATGTGATTCCCATAATTCTGAGTAAAAGGGCGATACATTCAATGATGGTATAGAAGGCCTTCGTGACATTGTCGTTCAGAAAACGTTTTCAACAAAAAAACTCTTTCCCCAAAATGCAAGACCTGGTTCAACTCAATAATTGCACCCACCGCATCCCGCAATGTACGCGGTGACGGTGCAAGATTTGTCGCAGCGCCCGCCACCATGGCGTCTTAAAATTCACCTGGCCAACTTGGAAAGCCAGGAACAATGCAAGCGCAAGCCCAGGTGATCGTAGTTGAAGCCACCCCAACCTCTCGGACGGATGCCGAACAGCGCGTTCAGGAAAGCACCAGAACTCAGCCAACAGAAGGAAACAGGCACGCCCAGGGGATGGTAGATGAAGCCACCCCGACCCCTTGGACGGATGTCGATCAGCGCGTCCAGGAAATCACCAGAATTCGTTGGAAATCACCAGAATTCCAATCGATTGTAAAGTTAATTCGCTCTTGCTTGCTTCCCGAAACGGCTGATACTAGAGGTGCCGCTGATCCGATTCCTTCCATGCGCCGACGTGAAGACGCAGGGCGCGACACAAGGCTCTGGATGAGCCCACATGCATGCGGAGCGCCTTGAGCCGCATGTGTTTGAGGGGGCGAGGCAGGGAGGGAGTGACGAAGGGAGATTAAGACGGTGAGGAGGAAAAGGAGGAGGAGGAGGAGAAGGCTGATGGTCGGGATGCCATGCGACTGGACCGAGATGGGGATGCGAGGGCTGCTCTTGCAACGGGCTCTGGCCTCACACGCGGCTCTCCACGTACCGTACGCGACCTTTTTTGCAGTTTTCTAGCTTTCGCGTTTACCTTTTTAGAGGTTCGTTTCCCGCTTTGCGGGGGTACCATCGTCGCTTCACTTGGCGCGCCACGAACAACTTGTCAGGACGGTGGCCGGGAGGGGCCCAATAATCAATATCAGTCAGATTTTAATCATGTCGAAACACACTACACGTATTGTCATTACGAGCCGTGTTTGAACCAGCGGGTCCTCCGGATACGCGACGAGCAGCACCAGCCCGATCGGCATGAGGCCGCTTTTGCGGGGACGCGTGCACGAAATTTCTTGAGGTGGGGCCAGGCGAAGACCAGATGGGGCGGGCGTAAAGGGGCGCAGTGAATGATAATGAGGATCTGTCAGCACGGGCCCCTTGAATAAAACGGCTCCAAATGCTGGGGTCAGGCGTTGACAGGATGGGCGCCAGGCCGCAACACAATCTCGAGCAGCCCCACTTCGAGACAGATTGCCTCCAGGATCCGGTAGCCGACATGATGTTTGTGCTCACCATGCTATCACCATGGTGATACTGATGATGATGGTTGTGGTGGTCATGATGATGGTGGTGGTGATGATGCATGTATATTTGATGATGGTGGTGGTAATTATAATGGTGGTGGTGATGACGATGAGGATGAGGATGAGGATGAGGATGATGATGATGATGATGGTGGTGATGGTGATGATGCTGATGGTGCTACTGATTACGCTGATGATGCTGGCGACGATGATGGTGGCGATGGTGACTGCGGTGATGAAGATGATGGCGATGATGATGGCTGAGTGTGATGATGATGTTGATGTTGTTGATGAGGTTGATGATGTCGATTGTAGTGATGGTGCTGGTGATGATGACTATCATGATGTTGGTAACAGTGTTAAAGGTGACGATGACGGTGGTGGTGGTGATGATAGTGATAGTGATGATGATGTTGATTATGATGGTGGTGATGATAATGATGATGATGGTGATCGGTCGCCCATGGGCCGTTGCCTAAGCCTTGGCAGACTTCCGGAGCCGCCTCGAGGCGACGCGCGTTTGGTTGGCAGCGTGGTTCCTCCTGCTATCTCTCCTGCCCGTGCCTCCTACCCCCTCACCGGCCCCGCCGCGCACAAGGGAGTGGAAAGAGCAGGACCAACGGTCTCCGTGGAGCGCGAGTTGGCCGCTCGCGCTCAAAGTCCGCTCTGCCGCCTCTCGGCACGCCGCGGCCCCGTTCGAACCGCCGGATGGCGGCGCCGATCGACGTCGACGTCGTGGACCTGTCGGACGAGGAGGAGGGGCCGCCGAAACCCCCAGCGCCGCCCACCGCACAGGCGCTGAGGTCTGGCCGCTTGCGTTCCTCGCGGGGCGGGCCGACCGAGCGAAGTGGCTCGATGGGTGTGCGCGCTCGTCCTCCTCCTCATCCTCCTCCTCCTCCTCCTCCTCATCCTCCTCCTCCTTCTCCTCATTCTTATCCTCCTCCTCCTCGTCCTCCCCCACCCCCTCCTCCTCTTCCCGATTCTCTCGTTTCGCAAATTGTTGGGACGCCAGTACGCGTTGTACGCGCTTTGCTCTGGTGCCACATGTTGATTTCATCACGTCGCCCGATGCAGCCGCCATGGAGAAGCTAGATGCCGAGTGCCAGCCCATGCATTTTTAGATCAGTTCGATGGGGCATATGGTCTGTGAACATGATGAACATCAGGAGGCTTGACGATCGCGTCTCGACAAGGACGGACAACATGGCAAATGATGTGGCACCCCTGCGTGCTGAGTTTGATGCAAACGTGGCTCGCACGGCATCTATCGAGATGAAAAACGCGTTCGGTTCTCGACCAGTGGACGTCGACGGCATGGACGCTGAGGACGACCTCCACGGCGCAGGTGGCAATTCTCGATCCCAGGTTCACTGAGTGGTGGATGCCGCTCTTGCAGCGCGCGTGGAGAATCTGGAGGCGGCGCCGAGTACCAGGGGTATTTCGTCGGCGGGCAGTGGTGGCGGGGCTTCTTCGCGTAGCGATCCATGGTCTACGCTCACGCCATCAAGGCCTCGCGGGCCTCTTCGCAGTGTCTCATGGCCCGCAGCACGAGGAGGGACGCAACAAGAAGAAGATCTGGATCAGAGGCTTCCCGCGGAAGCTGATGGCCACGACTTTTCAGAATCATTTGTCGGTCATCAAAGCGAAGATGGCCACCGAGTACGCGAGCCAATGCAAGCTTGAGGTGCAGAATTGCATATTCAGCTGCAATATTCAGCTCGAGAGGGAGGATGATGCCCAGCTTGTCCATGCCGCAACTCGCGCCGATCCCACTCTCGACCTGGACGGATCCCAGGAACGCCGATGCGGTGCCGTTGGGGGCCGGGTGGACTCGACCTCTTCCGGTTAGGCATTGTTCTTCCGCTCTTGGTCAGCGCTAGCAGATCGCGCATGACGAGATGAAGTCCAAGAGCCTCTGGCTCCACAGCCTCAGGCTTGGCTCGAACCGTTCTCTGGCATCCTCCACCTTCCCAACGCGGCGACCGACGACGCTTGGGACTTGGTGAAGATCTCAGGGCATGAGAGCGAGGTAGGGACTTTCTGCATGTCGCCACAGCCTTATCGTGCCCACCGTCGGTTCCCCGCAGTCCTTCATCGATGCCCTGGCCGAGAGCGTGGCCAACCTCATGTCTCGTCAGCGCTAGGAGACAGTGGCGATGGATACGGATCAGCGCAATTCTCCGGTTGCTCGCACGATTGGAGCGTTCCACGCTATCGCACGGCGTCAGGGGCCAGCCCGACGCGGGGGACGCGCAGTGAATGGCGAGATTGTGCAGCCTTCTTCTCGCATCCTCTTTCTCGTCCTCTTCCTCCTCCTCCTCCTGCGCGCGGTTCGTCGCGTTCTCGCTCGCTGCTTAGTTTGAAACATCGAGTATAGCATTCGCGGGAGCCCCTTTCCTTCGACTGAGAGCTTCGGGGCGGCGCCCTGGAATTCGCAGGCCCCGCTAGATGGCGCCCGCGCAAATCGCCGGCGCCAGCGTCGCGAGCGCGCCAGGTTCTGGGGCCTCGTCGAGAAACGCGCTGCCACGCAGGGGACGCATGGCACGCGCGATTACTTCGAGGCTTCGAGGCGCGACATCCCCTCTCGCACTCATCTTGGTAGCTTCATGCTCTACGCAGCCCGCCGAAGGAGGGCGGCGTCGTCGCAATGATTTCGGAGCGGCGCTGTTGCTTGAGGTCCCCCGCTCTCCGCATCTTGAAGTTGCCGGCGGACGCGTTCTCACGGTTGGTTTTTGCGCCCTTCCTGGACACCCCGCCCTAGCAGTGCACGTCTGGCCTCGCTGATGTCCGCCGGCGCTGCGCGCCGTGCTCCGCGCCGGCCAAGGCGCATCATTACCCTTCGTTGCCGCGGCCCCGCACGTCCTGGAGGCGATTGGAAATCCCCAGAAGCTGACGAGCATTGGCAAGCGATCGACGGCAGCATCGCGCCCCCCCCCCCCCCCCCTCGAGGACACCTCCGCCCAGCCAGTCCCGCCAGACCTTCCTGCAATTGCGAGGTGGCCCCCCAGGAAGAACCTGCCCGCGAGACTCGCATCGGCGATGTTGCACCGTCCGTCTGCCGCCTTGACCGCGTTCATTGGGCTGCGCCGACTGCCGAGGCGTTGGACTGGCATGCCCGCGCGAACGTGAACCGGCTCGCTCAAGACTGACGCGGACGTTCGGACCGTCCACCAGTTCGCGTTCAGTTCGTTCGCAGGGCTGTGGGCCGACGGACGAGGGGGAAAGATAGCGGTCTGGCCGGGGGATTCACGCGCGCTGCTCGCGCGCGCAGACCCGCCCCCCTCCGATAGCGCCTTTCTATTCACATTACTTAGCATTTATTGCAACTTGCACGCCATGTTCTACACGGAGCGCGAGGCGGTTCACGAGCTATTCAGAGGCCTCAGCGCCGACACGCCCCCGCGCGCGCCCCATTTCGCGCGCGCGGCCACAGGAGAGCACACGGATATTTCGCGACAGGGCTGCACGCGGGCACCCGCGAGATCAAAGTCGCTCAAGAGACGGAAATTGACCACGCATGCAGTCGGCGGTCCTCTCGATTCCGCACCTCCCTGCGATCGCGAAGCCGGCTGAGAAGCTAGCGACGCATTGGGTTGTGGTGCATCTGTGACTTGACGACATGCCCCTTCCTGATCCTCGTCTCTTTGCTGATCTGGCTCGAGGGTTTCAGCGCGTCTCTCCGCGCGCCCAGCGGGAGCTCGAGGAGTTTGAGTTCAGGTCGGCGGGGCCCGGCGGCATCCCCTACAGCGGGCGGCAGAAAGGAGGCCCCACTGTCCAGCATGCCTTGTTCCTCGCCCACTCTGCTCTTCGGAGCGGCCAGCCCCCGCCCCCCCAAGGTCAAGGCCCAAGGCCAGGCCCAAGGTCGGCCCCGAGCAAACCCGCGCGCCCACCCTCACAATATTTATGCATACGAATGACGCGCACATTCCCGCGGCTCTCGCCGCCCCCTTCAGGTCCAGGCGCAGCGCTCGATCGCCTCCTGCCACCGCGGGCTCATCGGGGGCCGTGCCCTCCTCGGCAGCGTCGCCGAGCTCCGGCCCTGGGTCGCGACGCGGGCGTGCTCTTGCGCCCTCGAGTCCTCTGGCAGGGCCTTCCCGGGCATCGATCCGGCTTCCCCGAGCGTCTTGCGCCGCCGGACCCCCCCGCGCCCACGCGCGCACAGGCGCGCCCCCTCGCGTCGCGGGGCCGGCCAGTAAGCTTTTCGCGCGCGCGCGTCTCCGCCGCCTCTCGTGGCCCAAGCCCCCCCAGCCTTCGCTTCGCTCGAGGGATGGAGCCGGGGTGCCCGCACTCGGCTTTGACATGTTCGTTCCCGCATTTGACCCAGTCGCGGGGGCGCTGCGGTGCCGGCTGGACGCGCGCCCTATTCGCCCGCTCGCACGCGCCGATGGCACCACCATTGCCGCTGGGAGCCTCGCGAAGTTCACCCCGGCTGCCTTGGATTGGACCCAGGGGGCCAGCCCGATCGCGGGACGGAAAATAAATTTTCGCAAGTTTGGGATTGTAATTGCCAAAGACGGTGGCCCAATTTCTGTCACTGGCAGGCCCATTGCCACGGGCATCGCCGTTGCTGAGTCTCGCGTTGGACCCTGCGCCACATGTTACGGCATCTATCTTGGCAGAGATGGCCCGGGCACCTCGCGGAGCGGCCCTCGCAAGAAGTTGCTCGAACGCGGTGCACGCATTCGCTCTTTCAAAAGTTCCGCGGCGCAGAACATCGCGCCTGCGACCTGCCTGCTTCACCTGTGCTCTCTCCTGTCAGCGAGTTGCGCGCCATTGGCGAGCGGGCCGCGGTGGCCGAGCACTCTGTAATTCAAAGATTGACTGCTTCTCCCAGACGCGCTGTTTCCACGACCCCCATCAAGCATCTAGATCAGTTGGAGATCGACGCAGCGCCCAGGGACAGTAGTCGCGAAAAAACAGCTGCTGCTCATCGCGCTGTCGTCCAGAGCTCTGCATTCTCTGGCATCACTGTGAGGTTCCATCGCGCTCAGCAGTACGATGCCGACGTGTTCGCTGCCCCTAGTAACAATGCATGGAAAGAGAACGAATAGGCAACCTTCACGTGGAATCATAATTATCATAGGCTGCCCAACATAGCTCCACATCATGCCGACGAAGATGCAAATGACGTTCAGAGGAAAGTGCCTCGCATCTTGAGGTCCAGGCGCGAGGTCCCTCCTGTGTCCCTGCGCCTGGGGCCCCGCATCAGGCATTTTGGTCCGAGGCCCTCGGCGCGTTCTCCGACTGGGTTTTCAGGTCCATCCACATCCTCGTTCACAAGGCTGGCCATTTCGCGGCCGTCTCCTTCCTCGCGACGGTCGGTAACGCCTGGCCTATTACCAGAGGGCTCGACAAGGGACCATGTCGCGCCGTTTCGGTTGCAAGACCCTATTCGGTGGTGTTGCTGATCACTATCTCCAATGTCCTGCTGCTCTGAGTGCCAGCGTGACGTTTTGCCTCGTATGCCTCCAGATGTATTGCTCCTGGATCTGATTCGAGCATATGCTTTGCGCTTTTAGGCCCCCCTGGACAGTCACCAAATGCTCTCGGCTCTCCTTGTGCGTGGTATGTTGTCAGCTTATTATATCACGGTTCGGCCCCAAGACCGCTATAGACCTGAATGCCGCATCATTCGTTTCAGGGCACGTGCGCGAGCGTTGGCAAGCCGCAGTGCCACCATCAGAGCTCTACTGCAACGGCGGCAGTGTGAGGCCCGTGCGTTCCTCCTGCTCCTCCTCCTCCTGCTCCTCCTCCTCCTCCTCCTCCTCCTCTTCTTCCTCTTCCTCTTCCTCCTCCTCGCACGTCTTCCTCCTCCTCACTCCTCCTCCTCCCCCTCCTCCTGCTCCTCCTCCTCCTCCTCCCCCTCTCTCCTCATCCTTCTCTTCCTGACCCACTTCCTACCCGCTTTCCTCGCCATGCTCGTCATCGCTCTCCTCGTCTTCCTTGCTTTCGTCGTCTTGGTTGTCGCCGTCCTCCCCATCCCCTCCCTCCGCCCCTCCTTCCTACCTCTCTCTTCTCCCTTCCTCCTCCGTTAGCCGTTCTGGCTCGAGCCGATCTTGCTCTGTCGGAGGGACCCCGCCGAGCTTCCGCAGGCGCACTCCAAACAAAGCGGCTCGCCTGCGGGGAACCACGTCTGGGCTGTGAGCGCGGGCGGCGACGAGACGATGGAGATGGTAGCCTTCCGAAGGCTACCTTCTCCATCACTGGCCGCGGAGCCTTCCGAAAGCTACCTTCTCCATCACCAGGCGCCCACATTCCAGGCGGTGCCCACATTCTAGGCGGCGCCCCAAATTCCCTTGATCTGATACCCCGCTCCAGGTGAGCCGCTCTGCATCATCGGCCGCGGAAACGTGGAGCTCGAAGCATGTTCGTACAACTGTCGTGGACGCGATGGTGGCCAGGTTCTGCGCTGGCGCAGCGGCGGGCGAGCGAGAGGTCCCGGGAGGAGCCGATGGGCCAGGCCCAGTGGTCGAGGTTTTCATCGGGGACCTCCCGACCAGCCATAAGTGCGGCGGGGGCACGGGCGGGTCGATGGTGCAGGAGTGCGGCGAGTTTCCCCCCCGTCCCCGCTCTGCCGGCGACGGATGCGACAACGGTGCAGCGTTTCGACGGTTTCGAGGCGCCGCTCGCTGTGGTGCCGAGCGCCGTGGGCCTATGTGGGCCTCAGCGATGAGGAGAAAATTATCTAGTTGGATGTCGGTAGCGGCGTCGGCGTCGGCGGCGCGGGCTTCGAGGCGGATTCCGAGCGTGACGAGGTCGAGACAACGGTGGAGTTGCCGACGGTGCTGCGCACCGAGAGGGCGCAGCTCTCGGTTGGCAGCGCGAGCAAGGACATGCTGGATTCCGTGAGTGGGGTCGACATCGACGGCGTGGGCCTCGAGAGGGGCTCCGGGCCGGGGAAATTTGGGACGACGGTGGGCGTGCCGAGGGCGCCGCGCATCGTCAAGGCGTTGCGCACTTGGTGAGGGCAGCGCCGACGGCAGCGAGTTGGTGTTCGGGGGCGGGGGCGGCATCTTCGGCGAGGACTACGAGGCGGACGTCGAGCTGGAGTTCGGGGGCACGGCCGACATCGGCGGCGCCGGCTTCGAGAGCGGCGCTGAAGCAGAAGAGCGCGAGACGGCTGCAGGCGCACGCGGTGCCGCACACCGTCCAGGCGCATTTCGTGGAGGGCAGAGCGAATGGCAGCAAGCTTTAAATCGGGCCTGTCCCTCTACAGCGGGAGTATTCCAAAACAGTCAAAGAATGGTATGGGGACGGTATATCATAATTTTGAATATGTTTGGAGTTTTTTTTTTGATTTTTGATCCAAGATCCGCCTGTAGCGGGACATGCCCGCGGACGTCGAGCGGTACGGAAGCAAGTTGGAGTTTGGGAGCGGGTCCGTCGCTTGCGGCGAGGGCCCAGGTGGCGGACGCTGGGCCGGGCGGCGGCGCCCACGAGGAGGAGGAGGTGCAGGCCGACGGGGTGCCCACGGAGGCCGCTGATGACGAGGAGGCCCAGGAGCTAGGCTTCCAGCAGCATGCCGACTCCGTGCCCATGGTTGTAGAGGACGATCCATGGAGAGGAAGCACATTGCCAAATAAATTCCAGGTGCCTAAAACATGGGTTAACCATGCTTGAAACATACAAAAAGACATCGTCAGCCAGGAGGCCTGGTCGCGGGTGGTCGCGGCGCGAGCCGCCCGTGACTGGCCCAGTGGCGGCTCTGTGGCCGAGGAGCTGGACGCCTTGCAGGCGGTGTGGGGCGCCGACCGTGCAGCACGTCGCCAGCAGAGCACTGAGCGCCGTTGCCGAGAGGAGGAGGAGGAGGAGGAGGAGGAGGAAGAGGAGGAGGAGGAGGAGGAGGAGCAGGTGGGGCACTCGTGGACGACACGGGGGAGCGACGGTACCGCGGCGCGTGGGTGCATCGTGGCTACCAGGCGCATCGCGCATCGACGTCACTTCGCTCGCGGCCGACCGTGGCCTCTGGCGACCAGGATAGCAGGCCGACGAGGAGGAAGAGGAGGAGGAGCAGCAGCAGCAGCAGCGGCAGGAGGAGCCTGCCACTCCCAGGCCTTCGGACGTGGAGGCAGCGGAGGGCCGCAGATGGCTGCGCTCCAGTTTCGGCCCTGGCTCGCCTTGGGCCAAGTGGGTGGAAAAGAGAACGGCAGCGCATGAACCAGTAGATTCCAGGGTTGAGTGTGCGGTAGTTCGGGCGACCTGGGGGGCGGCACCATTTTCGGGCCGCGGGGTCCTGGGGCGGCCCTGGTGGTTGCGTTCGGTTGCCCGTTGGTCTCCGTCCCCGCGGGGGTGGTGGGGCTTCGGCCACGGCCTTCCCCCCCCTTTGCAACGGTTGGTGGGGCCCTCGGATTCCTCGTCGCCGCTCCCGCCCTTCGGGGAGGGTAGTTTCTTTTCGCCGCCGAGGTGGTGAGGTGGATTCTGTTCATGCACCTTCGACCCTTCGACCCTTCCTTCCTCCTCCCTCTTCCTCCTTTGCTCCGTCCACTCTGCTGCCCCACTCCTCCTCCCCTCCTCCGGTCTCTGCACCTCCCCTCCCTCGTCCATGCCCCCTCCCTCCTTTCTTATTTTTTGCCCGCGCCTGTCTCTGCTCCCCCTACCCTCCCTGGTCGCACCACGCCGCCGCCGCCGTCGACGTCGTCGTCGTCGTCGTCACCGTCGTCGTCGTCGTCGTCGTCGTCGTCGTCGTCGTCGTCGTCGTCGTCGTCGTCGTCGTCGTTGACGTCGTCGTCGTCGTCGTCGTCAGTCGTTGTCGTCGTCGTCGTCGTCGTCGTCGTCGTCGTCGTCGTCGTCGTCGTCGTCGTCGTCGTCGTCCCCCTTTGTTTTCTCTGCTCAAGTTCCTCTTCCTACCTGGCACCCCTGCCACTCCCCCTGCTGCTCCTTCGACCCCTCTCCTGCTCCTGCCCCTGCCGCCCCCGGCCGTTCCAGCGGGGCACGGCGAACCTGCCGACGCTGCGGGGGCCACCGCGGCGAGAGTGTTCTTGCTCGGGCCCCCCCGCGTAGGTGGAGGGGGGAGGGTGAGAGTGGGGACTCGCGTCGAGGTTCTAGCCTCGAGGCTCGAGGCTTTCTGGCCTGCGGAGGCCCTCCTCGTGGCCGCTGTATGACGCAGCACGAAAAACGGATGCAGTTGGACCCAAAGGGGGGGGCGCGAGGGAGGAGTCTACGAGCATGGGGGGGGAATACGAGGAGGAGGAGGAGGAGGAGGAGGAGGAGGAGAAGGGGGACGAGGAGGAGGAGGAGGAGGAGGAGGAGGAGGAGGAAGGAGTGAGTAGTGAGTGAGTGAGTGAGTGAGTGCGTGAGGGAGGGAGAGAGGGAGCGAGGGAGGGAGAGGAGGAGTGAGGGAGAAGGGAGAGGAGGAGGAGGAGGAGGAGGAGGAGGAGAAGGGGAGGAGGAGGAGGGGGAGGGGGAGGGGGAGGAGGAGGAGTGAGGAGGAGGAGGAGGAGGAGGAGGGCGGAGGAGGAAGGAGGAGGAAGAGGAGGAGGAGGAGGAGGAGGAGGGAGGAGGAGGAGGAGGAGGAGGAGGCGGAGGAGGAAGGAGGAGGGAGGAGCAGGAGGAGGAGGAGGAGGAGGAGGAGGAGGAGGAGGAGGAGGAGGAGGAGGATAATGCCAAAGGTACTACGTACGGCTTGTTTAACGTAAAATTGAGGAGGAGGAGGAGGAGGACGAGGAGGCGTGAGGAGGGGGAGCAGGAGCAAGAGGAGTGAGAGGGGGGGGGAGGAGTTGGATAAGGAAGAGGAAGAGAGGAGGAGGAGCAGGGCTGACAGTCCGCCGAGAGGTCGGCGGTGATCGCGGAGCTCGAGGGCCGAGACTTGGCGAGCGTCTCCCTGAAGACGCTCCGGCGCAGCCTCGAGGCACGGTTCGGCCTGGTCGTGGGCGCCTTCGACGCCCGGCGAGACGAGATCAAGGCGACGGCACAGGAGACTGGTCGACTACACGTAGGAGCGACCCTTCGCTGGAGTGACCTCTTGTGCGGGCCCATGTGGGTCCGCCGACTGCTGCCTGCGATGCGGCAGCAGCGACCTTCGCACTTGGGTTTGGCCCTCCCGCGCCCCCCCCCTCAAAAGCCACGCACCAAAGCTCACTCTTGCCTAATGTCACTCCTGCGTGTACGGTAGGTTGGCGTCGCGTCGACCGGCGGCGATCCCGCCGCCGGCGTTCATAGGGGGGGCGCATCGACCCCCAGTCGTCCACTCGTCCCCGATAGGGGCCCGGTAGCCCCGACCTGCCCAGGCCCATGTGGATTCACGATCGGGGGCCCACCGCCGATCTATCGGCGACGTATCGCCGATTCCGGGTCGATGTTTCCCCCCAGACGCCCCCCCTATCGTTATGATGTTCCAACCTACTTTAGCCTTGATCGCGAGGACGAATTTCGAGCACCCAAAAGGCACCGAAATTCGAAGGTTCTCACGTGTCGGGCCCTGGGAGACACTCGTTTCGACACTGTTTCGACACTCTTTCGACACTCCTTCGACACTTCTCCGGGTGCTCGAGATTATTTCTGGGATGCAGTCCTTAAGTACGATGGGGGCAACATAACCCCATCGCTGCCCCTCACTCCCGCTTTCGCCGCTTTCCCTGGCTCCCTTCGCCGCTTTCGCTGGCCGCGCCCCGCTCGAGAAAAGCTTCGACATGGGCGCCCAAGGCCCCTGCATCTTTCTCGCGCCTCCTCACACCAGCCTGCTCGACTCTGTCGCTGCCCCTCGCCCCCGCGGGTGGCCTCCTCCGCCTGGGCCTCCCGCGGGGGGGCGCGGAGCCGGCGGCGCCCGGCGCGTCGCGGCCCCTTGGCCGGAGGGCAGCCCCCGCTTCCCCGCCGAGGCGCGAGGGCGGCGCGAAGAGCGGCGGCCCACCGCGCTGCGCCTCCGCTCGGAGGGTGTACAGACACCGCCCTGCTCCTGCTGCTGCTCCTGCTCCTCCTGCGCCTCCTCCTCTTCCTGCTCCTCCTCCTCCTCCTCCTCCTCCTCCTCCTCCTCCTCCTCCTACTTCTACTCCTCCTCCTCCGCCTCTTCCTCCTCCTACTCCTCTTACTCCTACTCCTGCTCCTACTCCTCCTCCTCCTCCTCCTCCTCCTCCTCCCTCCTCCTCCTCCTCCTCCTCCTCCTCCTCCTCCATCTCTTCCTCCTTCTCCTCCTCCTCTTCATCCTCCTCCTCCTCCTCCTCATCATCATCATCAGCAGCAGCAGCATCATCATCATTAGCATCATCATCGTCATCATCCTCTTTCTTCTCCTCCTCTTCCTCCAAGGGGTGTATACGAGCCTTGCTCACGCTTCTAAGGCGTTGCGGGCCATGCCTTCTCGCCCTACGACCTGCATTGCAGCGTTCCCTCGACGGTCGCATGTATCTTTCGCTATGGCTGATCCGCCCGTCTTTCTACGACCCCATTCCCACCATCATCATCTTGATGATCGGCATCGTCATCATAACCATCACCACCATCATCACCATCATCATCAGCATCAGCATGTTGTGGTCTTCAGCGGTTCGCTTGTTTTGTTGTCGATCGGAGACTTTGGGCAGTGCGTGCCCGCCTTCCCCAGATGAGAGAAGCAGTGCGCAGCGGAACAAGAGACTTCGCGCGAGGCCCGTTCAAACTACCTACTCGAGGGTGGAATCGGCACGCAGCCGGGCTGCTCGCAAAGTTTGTTTACCAGCCTTCTACTACATGAGATCACTGTGTTCTGAAGTGGTGCGCCCCCCCGTCACGCATGTGTTGCCCCACCCTCCTTGTGTTTGCTAGTCTGACCCTGCATAGTTGTATACGCGCGCAACTTGGTCTCACGATTCTGTTTAGTTTGGAAGCACCGCGTGTGCACACCGCGCACAATGTTGGCTCGCCTCTCACGCTTCGCTCACCTCACATGGGGAGCTCCTGGTACCGTCCCGGCTGAGAGCGTCCGCACACAAGTTCGTACGCAGAGTTGGCCGAATCTCTGCGACTCATTTCGTCACCTCCTACAGAGCTTGAGGAGCTTTCGTCTCAGCACCTGCGACATCCTCCCTCCCTCCGTCCCTCCATGCCTCCCGCCCTCCCTCCCTCTCGTTCACACTCGCCCCTTCCCCCTTACTCCCTCACACTGTTCGTCCATCCTTTTCTCCCGCCCTCCCTCCCGTCCCTCCCTACCGTCTTCCCCCCCCACCTCCCTCCCTCGCCTTCCCTCTCTTCACCCTCCCCGGCCCCTCCTCCTTCCTCTTTTCCCCCCTCCCCCTCTCCTCCCTCTACCTTCCCCCATCAACCTCGTCGTCCTCTGCTCCCTCCTGCCCGGTCTGGCAGGAGTTGGTGGACGCGGCCGCCCAGGGGCCGCAGGCTCGCGAGAACGACACGGTGGTTGAGGCTACCAGCCAGCCGCTGGCCAAGCGCCGCAAGACGTCTCTGCTGGTCGCAGGTCCACGTGGGAGGGAGGATGGTGAAGCAGAGAGGAGGAGAAGGAGGAGGAGGAGGAGGGGTAGGGGGAGGAGGAGGGGGAGGAGGAGGAGGAGGAAAAGGAGGAGGAGGAGGAGGAAAAGGAGGAGGAGGAGGAGGAGGTGGAGGGGAGAGGATGATGGTGATGAGGAGGAGGAGGACGACGAGTACGACGCCGACCGCCGATAACGACGATGACGATGTCGTTGATGGCTGATGACGACGGTCGTGGCAGTGGTGGCGATGGTATTTCGTTGTTGATGATGAGGAGAAGGAGGATTATGTTGATGGTGTTAATGATGATGATGAGGAGGCGGATACTGATAATTATGATGAAGATGAACATGATGGCAATGATGATGATGATGATGATGACGATGACGATGATGATGATGATGATGATGATGATGATGATGATGGTGATGACGATGATGATGATGATGATGATGATGATGATGATGATGATGATGATGATGATGGTGGTGATGGTGATGGTGATGGTGATGGTGATGGTGATGATGGTGATGCTGATGATGATGATGATGATGATGATGGGTATGGTGATGGGTATGGTGATGATGGTGGTAGTGTTGGTGATGATGCCGATGGTGATGCTGACATTGATGCTGATGCTGATGTTGTTGCTGCTGGTGGTGATGAATATGATCATGATGGTGATGGCGATGATTATGATGATGGTGACTATGCTGGTGATGAGTATGAGGATGATGGTGATGATGTGCCAATCGTATACGTCATATGATGATGACGACGTCCATGAATACGGTGATCATGATGATGTTAATGATGATGATGATGATGATGAGGGTGATGATGGCGATGATGATGGTGATGATGATGGCGATGGCGATGGTGATGATGATGAGCATCACCAATATCATCCTCTGCATCATCACCACCAGCATCATCTTCATCAGCACCGTCATCATCCGCATAATCAGCATCGCCATCATCGTCACCATAATTGCTCATGATGGCAAAGCTTGCCATGACGACGATGAAGATGATGCCGATTGCGATGGTGACGGTGCTGATCGTGGCGCCGATGATGATCCTGATCTCAGTCAGACTCGCCCACCTCCACCACCTTCTGCCCCTCCTCGCTGGAGGCAGCGCCCCCCTGCCCTTCACCCCTCCCGCCGGGCGAGCGAGCGAGCAGAGCGGGAGGGGGGAGGGAGGAAGAGGAGCAGGAGGAGCAGCAGGAGGAGGAGGAGGGACGAGGAGGGGGAGGAACAAAGAGGAGGAACAGGGACGAGGAGGGAAGAGGGGGAAGCAGGAGGAGGAGCACGAGGAGTGAGAAAGGGAGAGAAGAGTTGGTAAACGACTCCCCGAGGGAGGGGAGGAAGGAGAAGGAGATCCCGCCCCACCCTCACACGGGACACCCGAGGGAGGCCCGAAGGGGTTGAGGTGGGTCCACAGCGCACGCGCCTCCAGCGCGCATCCGAGGCCGGCCTCATGCCCCAGAGGGTGCCTCAGATTCAAACCACTCATCCCCAGGCGCATCGGCGCCAGCTCGGACAGCATCGAGGGCGTGTGCCTCGAGCCCGAGATCCTCAGCCCTGGCGCTGGAGCGAAGTCCGAAGGCCCACAGGACATCGCTGAATGTCAGCTTGTGATTGACAAGTGCGCAAAAGGAAACTGAACAGGGGCGACCTGTTCTCCACAAAGCGAAACGAGTTAGGCTGCTTGAGGCCTGTTGCAGCAATCGCGGCCTAAGATCGGCTCGCGTGCGGAACGAGAAGCCGAAGATGTAAGAAAGGACACCCTTCAGAAGTTGCTCTGTCTCAAGAACATGAAGTACAAGAGTGCAGAATTGCTCCAAGTATGCAGCCACCCAATTGAAATACCGGAACACATGTGACAGCGGCAGGATTTGACCACCGCGCAAATAGGGGAAAAAGCAAACTATTTCCTTCTCTGTCCCGTGTAAGGCTGAGTCTAGTTGGCTTTTAAACCGCTGGCATCTTCACCACGGCTAAGGGACGGTTTCCCTGCCGAAGCGCCCTTCGGATCCGCCCGAGATTGTGAAGTTTCTGGGGCTGGCACAGATGATGCTGCAAGAGATTTCCCCAAAGTGTGAGTACTCGTGCCATCTGCTGGATC
Organism: Prorocentrum cordatum; assembly: GCA_963575745.1. Lineage (NCBI taxonomy): Eukaryota > Dinophyceae > Prorocentrales > Prorocentraceae > Prorocentrum > Prorocentrum cordatum. The sequence continues at coordinate 232,811 of CAUYUJ010017300.1, forward strand.
AGCTCGCGGCATGGTGCCCGACATAAAAGACGGAGCTGCACCAGCGGCGCGCCGATCAGACATTGTACGTCCAGACGGCGAGGGCGACGCAGCGCCCAGACGTAGAGCAGGTACCAGAGCGGGCTCGGCAGCAGGGCTTCCCCCGAGGTCTGCGCGCAGGCCGGCTGCACCTGATGGATGTTGTACGGCCTCATCGCGAGGCTGACGGCCACCAGGAAGATGAGGAGGAGCCGGGCCATCATGTGCCGCCTGCTTGGCAGCCCGGCGCGTCCCCTTCTTACGTGGAAAACGTTGGGCTGGCACACAGCTCGAAGTTTCTCCGACAATTGAACAGGATCATCGGAGGCTTCAGCTTTGCCCTGTGCGTCCTGAGCTCGCTCCTTGTGCAGAGTCGCTGGCGCAGAGGGCCGCGCAGCCGCAGGCATCACAGTGCCCGCAACCGCAGCAGCCACAGCAGCAACAGTGCGCCTCGGCGCGTTCTCCCGGATCGGCGACTGCATAGCCGCCGCCACAAGGGAGGAGCCATCAGCAGCTATGGCGCTCATCTATTTCTAGCAAGGGGAGGCCTGGGGGGCAGCTAAACAAAGACAATCGCTTGAGCCAAAATGGATTAACAAATGCGTGAACCCCCCCGCATCCCCTGGGGATGATGAATATACCCCGCGGGGCGCGAACCACTATGTAATCGCGCGCGCCAGGGGGTCGTCGCGGGCGCCGTCGAGGGGATCGTACACCCCCCTGCATAACAGCCTCAAAACGAAGGGGTCGCACACATTCGAGGCGATCTTCCCCCCCTCTTAGGAGTCGTCGTCTTAGTCGTTGTCGTCGTCGTCGTCGTCGTAGCGGGCCTGCGCGGCCCCCCCCCCCCCATAGGGCATCCGCAGTGGGTCGTCATCGTCTTCTTCGTCGTCGTCTTCTTCGTCGTCGTCGCCGTCTTCGTCGTCGTCGCCGTCCGTCGTCCGTCATCCGTCGTCGTCGTCGACTAGAGCCGGGGCTGCGCATCCCCCCCCCCCGCAGGGCATCCGCAGTGCGTCGTCGCCGTCGCCGTCGTCGTCGTCGTTTTCGTCGTCGTCGCCGCCGTCGACTGCAACGGGCCTGCGGAGCACCTCCGCCCCCCATTAGTGCATCCACAGTGCGTCGTCGTCGTCGCCGCCTTCCGTCTCCGTCGCCCTCTGCCGTCCGTCGTCCTCGTCCTCGTCTTCGTCCTCCTCGTCATCGTCCTCGTCTTCGTCGTCGTCGTCGCGGTCGTAGTCGCGGCCGTCGTCGTCGAAGACTACAGAGACCACGACGGAGGGAGAGAGGAGGACTGCCCGCCCTGCTCGGGTCGGACGAAAGACTGGGGAAGGAAAGGCGGGGTTGCGAATTATGCTACACGCAGGTGGTTTCGGTCGCCCCGCCGAGGGGCCAGTCCTCGATGCATGGCCGGTTTCGGCGCCAGAGGGCGCTCGATGAATCAGCAATGCGAGTTGCTGTGCAAATCCCCGCTTGGCCACGCCCCCCCATCGCCCAGCCCGCCTTGCTCTCGCGGGCCCGCGAGGGAGCTGGCGCACCCCTGGCTGCGGCCAGGGCAGAGGAACCGCATCGGTTGGACAAACAAGCTGACGGTCCCTGCTTTTGCCGCCTTTGCCTCCCCCCTCCCCTCCCCAGTCTGTGTTGTCTGTCGTTTTCTCGCTGGCGGTTGGGCGTCGGCGCTAATCACCAGCGCCGCCGCCGTTGATTTTCAATCTGGCGGGCGCCACCCCGCGATTCGCCCGAGCAGGGGAATTAGTTTTGCTACGCGCGCCCCCATGGAATTATTTATTACAAGCTGACATTCTGGCCATCGGGGGTATTTGTTTACCCACCGCATCGGCTGGTCGACGGCTTCGCGGCGAATGTCAGGCACCCTCGTTGCCTGGTTCGCCTCGGGCACAGAGAAATGCCCCCTCCACTGCGCGCGCAATCCCGGCGATGGCCCGGCCAACTCGCCCACGCGGGCGCGCCAGGCGTGGTGGGAATGAACGCCTCAGTCAGCTCTGCTGCGTATTTTCTGGGCCTTGGGAGTGAAACCTCTCCTGGGCAAGCATTCTGACGTGAGACCATGGCCGATCCTTGGACACGCGGCGTGGCCGAAGCAACGCGCGCAAATCAGCACATGCAAACTCGCACCTTGACAGCCTCGCGCTGGTTGCGTCCACTCGAGCACCGGTGCGGCTAAAAGAGCGTGGCCGCGTACGCACCATGGGCTTCGAGACGTGCAGCCAGCCTCGTCGGGCCAGCGGGGGGACAGCAGGCTGCCACAGGTGCGTTCGAGCTTCGGACGCGCCCTGCGCGCGAGCTAAATTCAGCCCACAGTCGACGGTGCCTTGACAAGCGGCATGCACAGTGCACCTACCGGGCACATGCCGAGCCGCCATCATGACGTCACGGTCTTCGCCATCCCGCGCGCTCTGTCCTGGGCAGAGATCGCGTGGGACCGCCCCATGGAAGTCCCGAGGGGCCTCAATTGAGCATCGGATGCGACGAGGCCCCACCCAGCCGGCCGCAGGGTCGGCCACCTCGACGTCGAAGCGCGCGCCACCTGCGAGCACGCGCCCACAGTCCAGCACGAGGCCTGTCGCTGGCCGAGTTCCTGCTCGAGCAGCACGAGGTGCTGGGCAACGCCCGACCGCGCCCTCCTGCACAACTGCGGCAACCTCGGCCGGAGCAGCATCGAGATCGTCGGTCCTCCGGGCCCAGCGGCCCGCCGAAATCCTGCGACGAAGCGTGCCAGGCTCCCCTCGGCAGCACCGGCACAGATCCGGAAGCCCCCCCAGCCCACCCCCCACCTTCGCGAGCCGAGCCTGGCACCAGTGCGCTCGCAGAGGCCACGCTGCGACCGCTTGTGGTGGGTCGTCCACCCTCGGCTGGGGGGTGCGAAAAGCAACTGGTTGAGCGACCTCCATAGGATTGGGCCGATCCTTGACCGCTCTCTTGGATGCAGGAGACGCCGCACGAAGCTGTTCTGTACGCGTGCTTCACCTCCTCAAACGAATCCAGGCGAAACAACTCGAGCACCCCTCTGCTGACTAAGACCTTCGACGACGACGAAATGAGAGTCGAGGCTCCAGCCGCTGCGCGAAAGAGCCAGCGCCAGCGCCGCGACAGGGTCTCTGACCCTGGACTGGGCAGCCCTCCCGGCCGCCACCGCGCGCCCGCCATCCAGCAAGGTATGCAGGAGCGCCTCCGTGAACAGCTCCTGCCAGACCGTTTCCGCGTGGGTATTGATCGCAAGCGATGTCGCGAGAACGAGCGGGTCGCGCCTCCAGCCTGCCCCTCCAGCTGGGGATCGCGAGGCCCTGGGAGGCCCCGCGGGCCAATCGCCCCACGGCCCTCCGCTCCGCCGGTTGGGGCGCCGTGCATGGCCGAGCCCCACGGACCCACAGCGCTGGGCCCTGCACAGTGGACAGCGCCCACGGCCGCCCCAGCATGCCGTGACAGCTGCAGCCGGGCAGCGCGAGCCTGGCTCTCGACGAGTCGCCCTCGCTGGGTGCCGACGCGTCCAAGCCTGCCCGCCTTGGCGTCGCCGCCCCAGTCCTGGTGCACGTGGGACCTCTGGTCCACGATGAGCTCCCACTCCCCGCACAGCCTCCGCGCCAGCTCTGCCGCGGCAGGTGCAGAACAGGGCCCGCAGCAACCAGCAGCTGAACTTTGCATGCGCCGCCGAGTGCCTCAAGGCCTCGTGCCCCAGGTGCTCGTAGGAGCGCGGCATGTCCGCGAAGATAGTGGCCGAGCGCATCCCCGAGGCCGCCGCGAACGCCGACAAGACGTTGTGGACGTACGCCGGCTTCTCGCACGACGTCTGGGAGCTCGCAACCCCGAAGAGCGAGACGTCCAGCTACACCTGCCACTGCGCGCGCCAGCGCCGCCGCACCTCGCTCCACACCCGCGTGACCAGCGGCGTGCGACCAGCTGGCCTCGCTCCCCCGGTGGGCTTCCACCGGGAGACCACCACGACCAGCCAGAGGCCGCCCGCGCTCGGGTGCTCCTCGAATGCGTTCAGGAGGTCGGTGCACCTGTCGAGCAGCGGGGGCGACAACTGCAGCAGCAGCCTGGGGTGGAACTGGTCCCATTCCAGAGCCGCCCCAGAGGGAACGACGCAGCGGCGCGCCGCGCGTCATCGGTGGTGATCCTGTCGAGGTCCCGCTCGACGACGCAGTCAGCAAGATGTCCCTCGTCGATGCGCGATGCTTCCCTCCAGATGGGAAGCCACTGCTTGAGCTCCGCCTCCAAGGCCGCCTGTCTTACAAGGGGAGCCCGCTACCGTCTTGCTCGTCGATCTCGTAGAAAAAACAGGCGGTGGCGCCGCGGGCCCTTCGGAGATGCGGTGGGCCATCCTGCCTCCCTTAGCGATTGCGCCAGCGGCGAAGTCGGTCAACGCCTGGCGCGCCTGGGCGGCAGCCTGGCGCTGTTGGCGGCCGCACTGCTGCACCGCGTCCTCCAGCTCCTCCGCGCGCTCGACGAGCCCCGCAACGGTAAGGCCCTCTGGGAGAGGCCTGGCGCCGTCGACGGCCTCGGCCGTGCCGCCTCCGTGGCAGCCTGCAGCAGAGGGAGTGCCGACAACCCCGTCGAGGAGGCCCTGAAGCCGCCCCCTCATGCTGCACCAGCCCCATCACGCATCACAGCGTGGCCGCGCCCTGCGGCCTGGCGCTCCTGGTGCACCGAGCGCCGAAGGCTGAGCCAGTCGAGGGAGGAGTCGGAGGATGAGGAGGAGGAGCAGGAGGAGGAGGAGGAGGAGGAGGAGGAGGAGGAGGAGGAGGAGGAGAAGGAGGAGGCGGAGGAGGGGGAGGAGGAGAGGGGGAGGAGGAGAGAGGGAGGAGGAGGAGCAGAGGAGGAGGAGGAGGAGGGAGAGGAGAGAAGGAGGAGGAGGAGGGAGGAGGAGGAGGAGGAGGAAGGAGAAAAGAGGAGGAGAGGAGGAGGAGGAGGAGGAGGAGAGGAGAGAGGAGGAGGGGGGAGGAGGAGGAGAAAGGGAGGAGGAGGAGGAGAGGAGGAGGGAGGGGGGAAGCGCAGCAGCAGCAGCAAGCAGCAGGAGCAACAGGAGCAGCAGGAGGAGCAGAGGAGCAGGAGGAGGAGGAGGAGCCAGAGGAGCAGGAGGGCTCGACAGGCGCGCCGCCACCCGCGGACGCGGCGGCGGTTCCGTCTGCCGGCGCGGCCGGGCCCGACGCGAAGCAGAAGCGAAAGGCCGCGCCATCGGCCTACGCGCTGTGGACGGGCGAGAAGCCGCGGTCGGTTGGCCACCCCTGCAGGGGAGCGGGAGGATATAGAGGCTCGAGGCTCGAGGCTCGAGCAGCAGGAGGAGGAGGAGCAGCAGGAGGAGGAGGAGGAGGAGAAGGAGGGTCGAGGGTCGAGGGTCGAGGCGGGGGGGGACCGATGATGGAGGATCGAGGATCGAGGATCGAGGGTCGAGGCTGGATATGAGGAGGAGGAGGAGGAGGAGGAGGAGGAGAAGGAGGAGGATCGAGGTTCGAGGATCGATGATGGAGGATCGAAGATCGAGGCGGGGGAGGAGGAGGAGGAGGAGGAGAAGGAGGAGGAGGAGGAGGCGGATCAAGGTTCGAAGATCGAGGATCGAGGATAGAGGATTGAGGATCGAGGATCGAGGAGGTGGAGAGCAGGAGGAGGAGGAGGATCGAGGTTTCTGAACGTTTCAGGCCTCGGCGTGCCTCCAGAGACCTCCGGGGTCCTCTGGTAGTTACAGTGGGAACCTACAGAAGTCTCCAGAATTTTCTGGAGAGGGAGGGCAGGAAGCAGGGAAGACAGGGAAGACCGAAAAAGTAGCCTCCAGAGGCCATCAGGAAGACAAAGAGCGCTCAATGACCTGAGCCTCCTCCTCCTCCTCCTCCTCTTTCTCTTCCTCTTCCTCCTCTGATAACCACGATCCTCCTCATCCTCCTCACCACCATCCTCCTCAAGCTTATCCTCCTCCTCCTCCTCCTCGCCGTCGCCGTCGCCCTCCTTCGCCTGCTCCTCCTCCTCCTCCTCCTCCTCCTCCTCCTCCTCCTCCTTTTGACGTTGCGCGAAGTCGAGCCGATGGGCTGTAACGTTCTAGGAGACGAGAAGTTCTTGCCGACTTAGGCATAGCACGACAGAGTAAGCGTGTTCAGCGCAGCAGAAAAGTGGCAGCGCCTGAAAGACAATAACCACGAACAGCCGAGAATAACCCCCCTGGGAGAATACAGTTCGGCGGTTACGGTGTGATAATAAAAGTTGCCCACCAGAGGCCAGCATAAAGATGTTAACAGAGGAGCCAAAGCCGAGGATATCTTGAAACATCCTTGCCTTTTTGTCCTCTTTGAGACATCCTCAACAATGAGGATGATGTCGCCATGTTGCTTGATGTTGCTATCTCACCATAAGAAGGAAATAACCTCGATGGCGAACTTTTCACGGTGATGATGAAGTTCGGCCTCCGCGCCCCCGCGCCCCCGGCCAAACTCTTATTGGCCGTGGATAATCAACTCTTATGTGTATAGGGGGGGAGTACATTATTATCGTGGGTATGTGGTTAATAAAGAATGTAGGCCCAATGGCAAAATTATGCGCTGGTTAGGCGGTGCGGCTGTGAGTGAGGAGGACAGAGGAACGAGTATAAGCGCAACGAATAAGAGGAACTGATGTACGCCAGCAAGAAACTGTGCTGAGTAGTGCTAGCTTGTAGAGTGAGCAGCGTAGGCTCCGATGGGTCTAAGCCACAAGGATGCGAGGCAGCTGTGAGCCTGATATGTTGTGTCAGGTTAGATACTCTCACCGTAGGTGAAGGCATGCTGTGAAGCTGAAGGTGTGCTGCGAGGTGCATGTGAATAAGAAATAGAAAGCAACATACTCATATACAGTTGGTAAGCGGCTGTTTGCAATGTATGCGGCAATTGACTTGTGAGGTGCGGAAATGCATCTAGCATTCGGCGGTCCGCAGTGGGGCGGAATTCCTCCGCCGAAGTCCGAAATGGCCATAGATCTTAGAAGCGCTCCCCCTCCCCCCCCCCTGCAATGATCAACCCATCGGAACCCAGACCCCCTCTGTAGATTCCGTTTCCCAGGTGCAGGCGACGGCTTAAGGTGGTAAAAGTAGTAGTGAGACATTGCGAGGCCTGCCAGGGTAAAAGTGGTCGGCCTGTGTCGTCAATCTGCCTTGATGCTGGAACCATTGCCCGGTTCAGGCAGTATTGGTTGGCGCGCCCCCCCACCCCCGAGGCTCGGGCACGAGGCGACCCCCCCGAGCTCAGCGGCCCTCCTCCCCGGACTCCCGGCGTCGTGATTTCTGTCCCGGCGTGGGCCCCAGGGGTCTGGACCCCTTCCCCGGGGTCGGCGTTTCGCCGGGAAATGGTTGTTTCGACGGCCCCGAGGCCCTCAGGGCCCCTGGAGGCCGAGAACCGTCAGAAGCCGTCCGCCGTGATTTTCTTATGAGCCAATCTAGGCCTCCTAGATGGGGTCGGAACAGATGGGGTTGGAGGATCGCGCCGCATCGCCGATGCATCGGCGATGCGGCGCGATGCGGAGCCCGATTTTCTCCATGCTGGCGTCGCCGATGCATCGCCCACGTCGACGACGCATCGCCAGTGCATCGCCGATGCATCGCCGATGCATCGCCGATGCATCGCCGATGCATCCGCGGTGCGGCGCGATCCTCCGACCCCACCTACTCCAACCCCGTCCAGGAGGCTTCTGGCCAAATGGGGTCCGGGTCCGATGGTCTCCTCCGGCCCTCAGGGTGGCCAGGCCGACCGCGGCGCCGGAACCGTGCCCGCGTCTCGGCCGAGCTCGCCGCGGCCTCGGGGGCGAAGCCGGGCTTCGGCGACCTGGCGAGGGCGCTCGCCGAGCGCTGGAAGGCGGCCCGAGAGCAGCGCGAAGGGTCGAGACATCTGGAGCGGCGAAGAGATCGATCGAGACAGGGTTTTTTTCACCGTTTTCGGCCTCTCGGGACCGTACCGGGCCTCGGGACCGTGAAAAACTATGTGTGTGTTTCTGTGTGTGTGTGTGTGTTTATATTTAGTTGTTTTTTTGTGTTTTTATTATTATATATGTATAGTTATACATATATCTATATATATGTACGTATATATATATATATATATATATATATAAGAACAAAAAAGTCCCGCGGAAGTGGCCGAGAGGTCGGGGCCCATTGTCGAAGAAAATCCAGACGCACGGCGTCTGGGCGTCCAGCAGCCCCCGCAGTTCCCGGCGCCCCGGC